>VZSE01000392.1:0-61119 GCA_013398275.1 Promerops cafer
GGTGGGTGCAGGAGATGATCCAGGAGCCTCTAATGCACAGGGAATATGAGGAATGTCGCTGCAGCATGGTCACATCCCTGCTGGGCTCTTCCCAAGGGACATCTCTCTGTGGAAGGCTTGGGACTGGCTCCTTGGGCTTGTTCCCAGCGTGCCAGAGAAGGAGATTTCGTGGAAGACAGCCCTGGCTGCGGCTGTGCTTGCAGGGGGTCACACCTGGAGCAGGATCAGGTGCTTTGCCTGAAGAGATGCTGCACAAAACTCCCGGGCCAGAAGCAGGGAATGGGATAAACATGGCACAAGCAGCCCTGGTGGTCAACAGCCCTCAGGGAAAGAAACTGGTCCTGGGAACACCCTCCTTCCATATGCCAGCTGCTCCCTGCTGGTCAGTACAAGGCTCTTGACTCAAAGGACTATAAATCATGGCTTTTTGGTGGTGTTTTGGTCCCAAATTAGTGTGAGCAGGAACAGTCCTGCCCATCTCTCACTGTTGCTACAGAGGAGGGCAAAGCCCAAGCAACCAAGAGCAAAGGATGGGAACATCTGGGGTCAGTCCATATCTGTTTCCAGATATCTGCGTGGGATCAGCAATAATCAAACCTTCTTTTGAACTGTCCCGGGGACCAGTCCCTCCCTCCCGTGTGGAGCACAGTTAGGTTGTGTCCCTTGCCTCCAGACCACCACGGAGGGTGGATAATGGCTTGGTTTAAGGACATGTTAGAGCTGGGATTCTGCCCTAGGGTGTTTCTAGGGTCTGTTGGAGGTGGTGGAAACTTTCTGTGTGATTGTGCTGCAGCTAATGAATGGTTGGTCAGCGGGGCAATACACTCAGGGTGGAATCCTACACCTGGAATTTCAGCAGGAGGAGCAACAGGAGCCTTGCTGGTCATGCTGCCCTCTCTGCCCAACTGCTCTGGCCTTGAAACATCTCAAACCCCTTGGACACATCAGTGGGGAGGCAGGATTTGCATGACTTGATTGGGAGCCACCTCCAAAGTATTCTCTGATACAAAGAGCCATGACGGAGAGTCATGAAAACACACTGGGAAACATGCTGTGTGGGAATTGAAGTGCAGAAACACTCTGAACTGGAATAAAATTTGCTGAAATATGTCCAGAGAAGGGTAATGAAGCTGGGGAAGGGGCTGGAGCCCCAGGAGGGCTGAGGGAGCTGGGAAGGGGCTCAGCCTGGAGAAAAGGAGGCTCAGGGGGGACCCTGTGGCTCTGCACAACTCCCTGCCAGGAGTTGTAGTAAGGAAGGGATCAGTCTCTTCTCCCTGGGAACAAGCTGAGAGGAAACAGCTTCAAGTAGTGCCAGAGGAGGTTCAGATTATATATTAGGGAAAATTTCCTCACCAAAACGATTGTCAAGCACTGGAATGGGCTGCTTATGGCAGTGTTGGTGTCACCATCCCTGGAAGTGTTCGAAAGGGGTGTGGCTGTGGCACCTGGGGACACGGTTCAGTGGTGCTGAGTGAGCAGCTGGACTCAATGATCTCGAGGGCCTTCTCCAACATTAAATGTTATATGAAAATGTTTTTCACACACAAATGCACACCAGGTTTAGGGCAGGTTTCTAAAGCTTGGTTACTGATGGGGGGTTCTTTTACCTGCCATAGGACACAGCTACAGTTTGCATAAAAGACACCTAAAACCTTGACCTCCCTCTTCCCACCCCAGCCTGTTTTATCCCCAAACCCGCAGGGCATCCACATGGAGATGGTGCCTTAAGTTTTGGCTTTCATATTTTTCACATTCTGTGCTGCCTAGGTGTGCAGTTCTGAGCTTCATATTCAGGGCTGGCAGCTCTCTTCACAGAGCAGGGAGACAAAACAATTCCTGCTCTAGCTGGGGACCAAGGACAACCACCCAAATCTCAGGCCCAAGAGCACAAACAACGTGAGCTGAAGAGAGAAAAACAAGAAGGATGGGACTCCATAACCTAAAGCTATAATTGGACAATTAACTCCAATATGCAAATGAACCAGAACTTATAAAAGTGAGAGACCCTGTGATGGGTCGTGCATTTTGTGACCATTTTGGTTCATCTCGGGTGTGATCCTGGCTGGGCTCTTGTACTGCCCAAGGTGTATCCATTGAGACCTTTAATAAATCCTTGCTTTATTTTTTAACTCTGTCCAGACTATGTTCTAGGTCAGCCTTCTCAAGGCATCAGAGAAACTGCAGCTCCTGTGACCAGGAATGGTCCAGGCTCCCTACCAAGGCTTGCTGCTGTCATCAGCATGTGGGATGGGAGCCTGGAGCACCAGACAGGCCCTGGGAGCAGAAAATCCCCCCTGTGCCTCAGCCTTGCTGAGGTGACCCCGTGGCTTTCGCTCAGCGTCGCGCCCTGAGGAGCTCAGAGCAGCCAAAGGTCCCATCTTGCTGGAAGATGCAACAACTGTGGTTGCACCTCCAGCATCACTTCCCTCCCTCGCTCTGGGCTGATCTGAGCCCCCAGCCTGCAGCCCCAGCCGCGGGGAGCTGCTCCTTTATTACCCTTTTCCTTTCTGGCGCAGCAGCCAAGGACAAGCCGGAGTGGCGTCCACCGCTGGGCCTCTCTGGAAGCCCCGGCATCTGGAGCTGCAGCTCGTGGCGTCCTTCCAGGAGTGCAGCCAGGCAGCTGCCGAGCACATGTGAGGAGGGGAGGCACTGCCTCTTGCTCCCAGGGACGCTCTAATGAAGCCTCTCACCCTTGGCAGCTCCCTCCTGGCTGGGGCGGCTTCCTGGAGCCTCTGAGAGCTGCAAGTTCAGGGCTCAGAGAGGAGGCAGCTCCCAGACCGAGGGTGAACCTCATGGCAGAATTTTATTCTCTTTAAAAGTCACTGAAGGAGATGGGGATGTCTAGATCTGGGGGTTGTGCTCCAAAGAGTTCAAGCATCAGGGCACAGAATCACAGAGTCAAAGCACAGTTTGGGCTGGAAGTGCCCATCCAGTGCCACCCCCTGCCATGGGCAAGGACACCTCCCACTGTCCCAGGCTGCCTGGCCTTGGACACTGCCAGGGATCCAGGGGCAGCCCCAGCTGCTCTGGGCACCCTGTGCCAGGGCCTGCCCACCCTCCCAGGGAACAATTCCTAATTCCCAATATCCCATCTAACCCTCCCCTCTGTCAATCTGAACCCATTCCCCCTTGTCCTGGCCCTCTATTCCCATATAAAAAGTCCCTCTCCATCTCTCTTACAGGCCTCCTTCAGGTACTGAAAGGCTGAAAAAATGCTTCGAACATCCACAAAATGTCAGGACTGAACTTTCCTGGCAGAGATTCCACTCTCAGCCTCCTAGGAAATAATTTAGCAGCTTCTGACAGTTTGCTGCCAGTTGGGAGACCTGTACCGGTGAACCTCCATTCGCTGGGTGGGCACAATATTTTTATTTCTTCACCCCCTGCATTTTCTCCTTATAGCTTGGGACATTTTTTGGTACTTAAAGAATTTGGTCCCAAAGAAAAGTTAAGATCTTTCTGGAGAAGGAATTATGATGCTGCATAAAAATTATCTCTTCCTATAATTTCTGATTTAGGGCAGGAGGCCACCCCTGTCCCCCAAAACAGCATCCAGAGATGTGTCATATCCTCCATCCACTCCCTCCCACCAGGCATAAATTAAATTCTGCCTCTGGGAGAAGCTCTGGAGCGGGGAATTCTGGTGGAAAAGCAAGGTGTGCTTCAGAGGGAGGTTTGGATTTGCTGAGGTTTGAGCTTTGCATGTTTAGCGGGGCTGGGAACACATGAATGTGCATTTTTCCCTTTCCTTGATCATTTTTCCCTGCCTCCTCTGGAAGGCCAGAACCTGGTGTGGGAAGTGAAGCAGGAGGTGAACAGCTGCCCCAGAGACAGAAATTCCCTGTTTTCCTCCCACACGTGCCCACGCCCATTGGTCATTCCCCAAAATTTACACCCAGTGTCCAGCCCTGCACAAGGCCAGGATGGCCCAGCTTCGGGGTGATGTGGAAACCATTGCCTCTGGCTCTGCATCCTGCCAAGGGAGAGGTGGGACTAATCCATGTTTTCCCTGGGAGCAAAGCTGTGTTTTCCCTGGGAGCAAAGCTGTGTTTTCCCTGGGGGCAAAGCTGTGTTTCCCTAGGGAAAAAGCCATCTTTTCCCTGGGAGCAGCAGGGAAATTTTGCAGAACACAGCTAAGCCTGCGCAGCAGCCGCTGCAGGATGTGGGGTTTGCTCTGCCAAGAAAAATTAAATAATAAATAGGAGGAGGGAAAGCCTGCAGCCTGCTCTCACTTTCACTGATTTAATTCCAACGGCGCTAATTTTGGGAACACCAGCCCTGCCTTGCACGAGGTCCTCCCTGGATCCCAATCCCTCACCGACTGGGAGACAACACTCTGTTCTGCTGCCCTTCCACCTTCCATGGACTGGGGGGAAAAACAACACCCCCAGACCCAAATTTTTAACACGCCAAGCCAGCAGAGTTTGGGAGAAGTGCTAGAATGGATGTAAACAGGGAATTACACCCTTCCAGCTGCACGTGGGGTTATAATTACCCGGGAATGCAGCTCGGCCGCTGGTGCATCAGATGCGCCACGCTGTCGCCAAATTTGCAGATGTTCAGCCTTACTTTTATTAAGCATGACAATGCCCAGCAGGATCTATTTTCCCTGATTATCCTCAAATGGAGAGGAATATTAAAAGGCAGGATAATTAAAAATAGATGCCTAAACAAAAGGATGTGTCTACAATTCTTTTTCGTAGCGCTTTGAAATAGTTTGAATTTCTCGGCTGGCTCATGTGTACAGGGAAGCCAAAGGATGTCTTAAATTCAGACATATGTCTTCATTCTGTTTAATGTGCCAGAACAAAAACAGAGCTCGAGACCACCATGAATTGATTTGGAAGCGACGGCTCCTCGTCCCACTCTGCCAGACTCCAGGGCAGATTTTGCAGCGAGGATATAATAGCTTCCTACAAGATAAGGGGGGGAAAAAAAGAGGGACACGGAGCCTATCTGCTGAATTTGGTGTTGTGGATGTTGCATGGGGAGTGAAATAAGCTCTGTATTATTTTTTAAAGCCCACGTGCAGGGCTGTTTTCCAGAAAGGTTTCGCAAGAAGTATTTCCTTAAATCCCTCTGATATTTAAGGCAGTCTCTGAAATAAGCATCCTGCCTTGGATTTCTTTGGAGGATGAGGGTTCAAGGAGAGCAAACAACCTGATTTGGAGGAGACCCAGCCAGCCAGATGGCAAACTAAGGGCCCTGGCACAGGTTGCCCAGAGAAGCTGTGGCTGCCCCATTCCCTGGAAATGTCCAAGGCTGGATGGGACTTGGAGCAACCTGGGACAGTGGAAGGGGGTGGAATGGGATGAGCTTTAAGGTCCCCTCAAATCAAAACTGTGCCACTGTTCTGTGATTCTAACATAGCACAATTGAGAGCTGGAAAATTCAGGAATTAGTCATGGGAAAAGGGAAGCTCAGGCCAGGAAATGGATCTTATGCACAAAAAAAGGCAAAAGGCACAGGTTAAACTTTGCAAACGTGCACACCTTCAGGATGAAGTAAAGAGAGGCACAGGGTGAGGGGCTGGGAGTGACCAGTGTAGGGCAGGAGTGGTGCCTCAGACCCACAGACATGGCAGGGATAGCTGGGAAGATGAGGAATGAGGCTCCAGAGGATGGGATTTGGGATAGCTGTGGCTCAGCGGGTGGTGCTGGATGCTGCCTGTGGAGGGAGAGGCAAAGCTCTGACTCGTGTGAATCCACCTCCACCCCGAGAATTACCAGCCCCATCCAAACCCAAACCCAAAGCCTGCTCCATCTCTACACACCCCCCAATGTCTGGACACCCAGCCACGACTTCATCCTCCTACCCCCACCTTCTAATGGGATGTTTTGGGGCAAGGAGGGGAGGAAAGTTGAGAGAGTGAAGAGGAAAAACCCCAGTCCCAAAGCCATCGATCCAGCACAGCCTTGCAGGGGCTGGGGGTGCCTGGCAGCATCCCAAAGGTCAGGCTGGAATGGACCAAGCTCAGTATGGAGAAGGCTCAGCCCTTATTTCCTGGGCTGTAGGATGGGATGGTGTCATGGGAAGACGTGGGAACTGTGGTTTTCTCCCCAAATGCAGCTTTGCAAAACCAGACAAAGATTTTCAAATCCTTGTTCAGGTTTCAGGTTCTTTTTTCGTCCAACTTTGTGTGGATGAGCTGACGTGTCCCATGGTTCCTCCACCCCAGGGAAGCTGAGGGATGTAGCCCAGGCTGCAAAAAGTTAAAACCAGCTTAAAAATCATCTTGGTGCCTAAAGATGAACCCCAAACACCGATCTGGAAAATCCCAAGCCTCCTGCCTGATCTAAAGGGATCTAAATCTTCCGGGCACCTTGGCTGTGGTCTGAAACTCCTCCAGACACTGGGACTGAGGCTCAAGGTCTGTATTGCATCTGGAAACTGATGGCAAACATTCCACAAGCCCCCAGGGAAGGGACTGGGATGATCCTGTCCCCCAAAACTACCCCGGAATTGCCAAATTTAGCCAAGCACTTGACTTGCTTTCCACTCTTACCTGCAAAGTAGGTTTTATGTGGTAGGTTTTAGGCAGGGCAGTTTCCCATGGAGACAAAACTTGGGCAAGTGGTGTCAGAGGCAGAAGTGCAGCCACAGATCCCAGTTTTTCCTCTGGAAGTGCCCAGTGCTGTCACCCCTGGAGAACACCAGTGCCTGTGGGCTGTGTTTTCTGGCTGTGTTTCAATCTGGAGGAGTGCAGCAGCTCCCATATCAGTGGGGTTGCATTAATCTCAGTTTGTGGTTGCCAGTGTTTTCAAGAATCCTACAAAACATGCCAGCAGCAATGGGAATTAAAAGCAGTTTAATGACTTCCCACTGGCTGGGAATGTCCAGACTGCTGCTGACTCCTTGGGCTGGGGGATGCCCAAAAATGGATTTGCAAATGCATCCACTGTTTGTTTTCTCTCTCCTCCCCACACAGAAATAAGCACTGCTCACCCTTGCAGATGCTTTGGGGCATTTGGAGGATCCAGTACAAGCAGGAAGGGAGGCTTGGGAAGCAGGGAAATGGCAGGAAGGTGATGGTACTCCCGAGAGGAGTGAGATGGCCACCTCAGCTCCAGCAGCACCAGCTGGAACAGTTCCTGCTTCTCCCATGGCAGAGCTGTGTGGGATGATGAGGGTTCCCCCCGCCCCAGGAACAGAGGAAGTGAGGAGAACAAAAAATGAGTTGTTCCAGGAGGAAATATAGATTAAGGAGCCATATTTCCTCTCCATAAATCTCATTAAAACACAAGTTCTGTCTTCCCAACACTGCTGTCACTCTGAGCAGTTTCCTGGGATCATAAGGGGCTTCTCCAAAACGCTCCCAGGCTCTTCTAGATGGAGGTGCTGGGGTTCAGGGAATTATCCCTGCCCTCTACCATGCCTGGGTGTCCTGGCTTGGCCTGCTGGTGAAGCCCTGGCAGTGCAGGGGTGGGTCCAGACTCTCAACTCACAAATGGTCCCTGACCCTCTGGGACACCTTGGTCCCAAAGATGTCCATGAAGGACCAGGTGAGCACGAAGAGCTGGTTAAAAAACCCTGGTGGAAGTTCTAAAACTCAATTTTCAAATCTCCTTTTAGGATCTCTGGCACCTCATTATCAAGGTTTGGAGAGTTGTTCTCTCCACTTCCCCCTTGTGCTTCTTGCAAACCAACATGTAAATAAATTGTGTAAGACTGTCCAAAAGTGTCAGGGATGGGGGTCATCCTCCTACTACCACCTTCACCCCACTGGACCCAGCAGGCCCCTCAGACCAGTCCTATTTGGCATAAAGAAAAATCCATGGATTTTCTACACATTTTTTAGTCACTCTGTTTGTACACACTCAATAAAAAAGATCAAGGAGAGAAAATAACCCCCAACCCAAACCAAACACAGCCCTTCAAGCTTTGTTTTCTCCCACACTCGTTAAGTGCTAAACCAACATCTGGATGCTCTATAAATGTGTTACTTAAGGAGAGAGAGTTCCCCAGAAGTGTTTATTTGCAGTGTCCTCGTCCCTGTGGCAGAGGGGCTTTGTGACATGGGGCTCAGTGGCAGCTCCTTGCATTGAAGTGACTTTTGTAGTCTCGGTGTCTGTGCCACTGCCAGGACCAGCAATCACCACATTAAAAATACTTGTCAGCCTCATTAAGGAGCTCTGTCTTGCAACAGCCGGCGGGGAGCTCGCTTGGAGCCTGATTTAAAGGCAGGATTGCCCTGCTCAGACAGGGAGGGAGCCTGTGGGATCACCAACACAGTCATCCCTCTCCCTTTCCCTTCGGTGGCCAGGGTGGATTTGCTCCACGAGGAGAGAGGGATGGCTGAGACATCTCTGACTCTGCTGCTGGCACAGCTGAGGGGACAGGGGGTGAAACGCTGTGGCTGCTCCAGGAGTGGCCAGCACGCTGCAGGGTTGGGCTTTAGGGTCCCTTCCACCCAAAACAGTTCCATGATCCCATGATAATCCTGACTGCCAAGTATCCCCCTGCCATTCCCCTTTCCAGCAGCTCTTGACTCATCTGCAGAACCAGCACTGAAATCCCAGGGAACACGAGCTTAGGTGGGGACACGGTGAGGTTTGAGCACGGCTGCTAAAGCAGGAATTTAATTCATTAATTAATTTGGGAGCCACGGTGATGTGACATCTCCCTGCGTGCCCCTCTCAGTGTGGTGTGGCTGCTCCCAGTCGGGATCCCGCGGAGCAGTTTTCCTTCCCCTGCCAGCAGGCACTGTAAATCTGCTCCTGATTATCCTGAAGGAAGGGCGCAGGTTCCCGGAGCCGCTGCAGCCAATGTCACTGGTCAGCTCAGCCACACGAGGTGTCTGGGAGAGGAAAACGAGCTGTGGGTTAATTATTTTCCGCTCCCATCCCCGGGCTGGGGTTTGGCAAGCAGGACACGAGGGAAGGGAGACGCTCCCTGGAGAGGATCCGCGTCCCCAGGGATCAGGGATGATAAATGGCTTGCAGAGCTGCTGGGAAAGAGCGGCGCCTCAGGAAAGCTGTGAATCATCCCCCTGTCTCACTCCGCTTCCACCGGAGTGGCTTCCCCTCGGGAAAAACGTGGCAATTCCTTTGATTTGAGGCTCTGCAAAGAAATGTGTCGGTCCTGGCAACTCCTGGAGCAGGCTGGAAGTGGGGCTGTGTCCCCCACCCCGCCAGGGTGGCTGCTCCTTGCAGCGGGGCAGGGTGGGATCATCTCCACTGCTGAATTCCAGTGGAAAAATGTCTTGATCCTTGGTCCTGCTCTGCTGCCTCCCAGATCCTGAAATCACTGATCTTTTTCTGAGCAGGGGAAAAAAAAAAAAAAAAAAAAAAAAGCCAGGCTGGACAGGGCTTGGAGAAATCTGGGATTGGAAGGTGTGGAAGGTGTCCCGTGGCAGGAGTGGCACTGGATGAGCTTTAAGGTCCCTTCCACCCCAAACCATTCTGGGATTCTGGGATTCCGGGATTCTATCACATTTACCTCAATTACTGGTTGATCCTGGCTATGACTGATGCCAGTGCTGTGACCAGGGACAGGTTCTAGAGTCAATCCAGTTGTCTCCAGGGCTTGTGGTGGAGAAACCCCGGAAGGAAAACCCCTAAGGGTAAGTGAGGCAGCCCCGACGGTACCGAGGGAACCTGATGTGCTTCGAATCTTCAGTGGAATCATGGAATCACCGAATCCCAGGATGGTTTGGAAGGGATCTTAAAGCTCATTCAGTCCCACCCCTGCCATGGGCAGGGACACCTTCCACTGTCCCAGGCTTCTCCAAGCCCCATCCAGTGTAGCTTTGGGCACTGCTAGGGATCCAGGGACGGCTATTATTTACGCACTAAGTAAAAAAATATCCCTAATGGCTTATAAATATTTCTTTTTTCCAATTTTCTTTGTAAGATGCAACTTCCGGGTACCTGAGCTCCATTTAATTTCGCTGGAATGTCTGGGGCACTAAACAGGATAGTGGATGTACCCCATTTGCTCAGTTTTACTTAGTTACAAAAAACAAAACACAGGTCACTTGGAGTTTCACCTAAATTCTGACAAACAAAAGGGAGGGAATGAGAGGAATAAACCTGGAGAGAGGATGGAGTGAAAAACATGCCCCTGAGAAGGTGGGGGAACTATATATACAGAGGTCAATAAATAGAGCTCCTGTTTTGGCTCTGTCAGAGGTGTCCTGAGCTCCCCAGGGCAGCAAAATATGATGGTTTTGGACAAAACCCCTTGGACAAAAACAATATGATCTGAAATGGTGGTGAAATGCACTTCTCTGCCCTAAATTAGCAGGCAAACTCTGTGAACCCAAACCAGGCTTTGCCAAAGTCACAAAACCTCAAACACCTCAGACCTGAGCTGCAGGACCACTGAAGGGGCTCTCTGATGGTGCAGCCTAAGCCCAAGGTCTGGGAGGGTATTAGAAAGGTGAATTTTTATTGAATGTATCAGAGGGAGAGTCAGTGGAAATTTTTGGTGTTCTCCATTAACTATGAAGATTCAAAGAGAGTCCAGCAGAGCACTGGGTTGTTGACAGAGCTTGCTGGCTCTGCAAGTGTGAAAATCCTAAAAGCCCCTTAGGAACAGAGTTTAGGTTTAGACCTATAAACATCTAGCTCAGGCTTAAGCAAATCCTAGCCTTAGTAGGACACCTGTAAAACCCACCAAGCCCTGAAGCAAAGTGACAGAAAACTGCAGACACTGCAAATCATCATAACTGTAAAGATATAATAGCTGTAACTATGAGTTGTAACTGCAAGGAGTTGCAACCATGAAGCTTCTCCCTCTCATATTCAGTGAGGGTCCAGTCACACACTTCATGCAAGAGAGAGTAAATCCCAATTTCCTCTCCCTCCCAGCACTTTTTCCTTCTTGCTTTCCCACGGCACAGTGAAATACTTTTTGATATTCTATGATTTCATTGGTGGAGGTCAATCCAGATTTTATTTCTCGCTTCATTGCCCTGGAGGAAGATCCAAAAGGACTGGAAAAATTTGCTCATCCCAGACTGATTCCCCTGCAGATTTACATGGCTGAAGGAGCTGAATTTGATGGTTTGGAATGAGTGAGAGGCTGGGTTTGAGTTGGTTGAAAACAAATTGACGGGAATGGGAATTCTAGCCCAGGAGTCACTATTTAGCATTATCTTTTTAATCACGGAATCATGGAATGGTTTGGCATGGCAGAAACCTTCAAGATCATCCCATTCCACCCCTGCCATGGCAGGGACACCTCCCACTGTCCCAGGCTGCTCCAGCCCCAGTGTCCAGCCTGGCCTTGGGCACTGCCAGGGATCCAGGGGCAGCCCCAGCTGCTCTGGGCACCCTGTGCCAGGGCCTGCCCACCCTGCCAGGGAACAATTCCCAATTCCCAATATCCCATCCAGCCCTGCCCTCTGGCAGTGGGAAACCATTCCCCTTTGTCCCATCCCTCCATCCCTTGGAAATAGTCTTTCTCCACCTCTCTTGTAGCTCCCTTAATGTCTGTTATAGCTTGTCCTTAGAGCTGGCATTTGGTAGAAAATCCATTTTGGAATAAAAAGCAAAGCATTAAATAAAAAAGGAAAATGTGGGAGAGATCCTGCATTTTCCTATCCTATTCAATGACCATAAATCATTTGGATAAACTAAAAAAATAGATTTTTGATGGGATAAAAGGTTCCCACCACGGTTTTGTTTGTTTTTTTAAGGTTTATAATGCTTCTTCCAGCATCCCATTAAGCCCTTCTTGCCTGCCTGCAGCTGAAGGCAGGGATTTGGCCTCTGGATATGACATCTTTCCTGAGCCAGCCTAAAAGTATACTGATAAAATGTCTGTGGAGTCACTGAGCTGTTCTCTAAAATCAGTAGGGAAAGTCTACAGGCATATAAAATATAATCCAAGCTGCAAAATTATTATTCCCACAAGAAAATGGAATTATCACTGGAGAGCTTCATGGAACAACCACCCACTTCAGCCAGAAAAGAAAATATCTTTTCTCCTCAGAAATGTTCTGTGGACAAGAGCCACGGGCAGGGAGCGAGCCCAGCAATTGCCCTGCCCAGGAGGCACAACTTCTGCCCTGGGCAGGGCCAGCCCTGCACAGACTGGCCAGAGAGGCTCTGGGCTCTCCTCCCTGGGGCTGCTGCAGAGCTGTGTGCACACAGGGCTGTGCCCTGGGCTCTGGGATGGCCCTGCTGGAGCAGGGAGGTGCCACCAGGTGCCCCCTGGCTCCCTCCAGCCTGAGCCAGTCTGGAATTCCACCAAATTTCCCAACAGGAAGAGATGGAAGGTTGAGTGAGGCTTTCTCTCCTACTCTGAACATAAAATGAATCACTGCTGGATCCCAGGGATTCCCTTACGGCTTCCTCGGAGAACGGGGCCCTCTCACCAGGACACTCTTTAGCCATTTCCCAAAACTTCAGTTTTGACTCTTCCAGTGACACAGAAGTGGTGCAAGAGGAGATGGGAAGGAGGCACAAAACTCAGAGGAAGGCACACAAAATCTGACCTGACTTTAACAGGAATAAACCCAGACACTGATTTTGCTGCTTCAGTAGAATTTGAAGTTTGTCCTATAATCCAAAGCTCCTCTCCTGAAGCTGAAATTACCTAAATCATGGTTCATTAATACCTGATAGCAGCACAATTACAGCCCGAGACCTCAGCCTGCATTCTTAGCAGGAGCTTTTGCATTGCAGGCTGAGAATGGTTCAGGTGAAAGCTCTCTTTCCATGACCTGTCATAAATCAGGGAGCCTTACAAGCCATCCCCCAGCCCGAGTTTCCACAGACTGCCAGGATCGAGCCCATTAATTCCTATTGATGCTGAGGGATTTTTGTGGAAGTCTAATCAAAGGATTGCTGCTTCTAATAAGCTTTAGAAAAGCAGCAAGAAACAAAAACAACCCTGCCTAAGTGGATTTCTCCTACTCTTCATGTTTGCCCCAGCCTTGGATTATTAATTGCTGTGACTGTGATGTGCTTTGATTTATTTAAATCAAAGCAGGCTTCTTTGGCTCTCAGTTTAACTTTAAATAGACATTGATACAAGACTTAGTGATATAAAGAGCAGCTGGTTTTGATAAATGACATCCGGAGATGCAGGGGACTACTGAACGCAGAAATTCCCAAATCTCTGCAGGTTACTGTGCATCACAGTACACACACATTTATTCTGCTCACAACACCCAGAGCAAAACGGAAAAAAATCAGGAAAATTTCCATGCGAGCACCTGGACATTGTCAGGAAGTCCCTTGTAAAGGTTTATAAACCTGGGAGATTGAGTCTCACACCTATGAAGCTGCCAGGTACTGCTCTGACCCTGACAAAAACCGTTAATTAATTAAGTAATTATGGCTATTCTGTGTTGATTCTTCATCCTGAATTTGCTGCCGTTAAGTGCAGACCGCAAAGCCACAACACTGTGCTCTGTTTTAGCCTCGGGCTGCACCAAGGCAGGCTCAGGCTGGACACCAGGAGGAATTTCTCCATGGGAAGGCTGGGGCTGAGCCGTGACAGACAGTGAGGCAGGTGAGCCAAGACAGGGTGGTTTGAAGGCAGGACTAGGCTGAGATTTCAGAGCTGCCTTAATCCACTTGTTTCTTTTGCTGGTGATACTGGAGGGGAATCTGGGCTAAATAAGGCTTCCGGGCCATACATCCAGAAATACAGAATCATTAAGCTTGGGAAAGGCCTCCAAGGTGATTGAATCCAACCACTAACCCATGTCCAAAAGCACCACATTTCCATGTTTTTCTACCATTGCCAGGGATGGGAATTCCACAAGGATGGTGATTCAACCGCTGGCTTTAGTTCCGTCATTAGAAGTATTTCTTATCTTTGCATGTCGCAAAATACTAACCAAACTCAGGAAACTTTGATGAAATAAAGACAAAATATTTATACTTAATATACCTGATGTTCCTCTCAACTCCATCTGTTGTTTCTTATACCAAGCCACAGGCTCCCCAGGGAATGGTCACAGCTCCAAGGCTGCCAGAGCTCAGGAGTGTTTGGACACCACTCTCAAGGACAGTGTGGGATTGTTGGTGTGTCTGGGCAGGGCCAGGACTTGAAACTGAAGAACCTTGGGGGGTCTCTTTCAGCTCAGGATATTCCATGACTCCAAGCAACTGGTTTAGAGGAAAATCATCCAACAGCCCAGTGAGTGTTTCTGTGAGATGGGCCTGAGACACTTCAGAAGGTGGTGGTAGAAAAACAGAATGTGGCACCATGATCATGGAATCCCAGGGTCACTGAGGCTGGAAAATCCCTCCCAGCCCGTGCAGTCCCAGCTGTGCCCGATGCCCACCTTGTCCCAGCCCAGAGCACTGAGTGCCACCTCCAGCCCTTCCTGGGACACCTCCAGGGCTGGGCACTGCAAACCTCCCTGGGCAGCCCCTGCCAAGGCCTGAGCCCCCTTTCCATGGAGAAATCCCTCCTGCTGTCCACCCTGAGCCTGCCCTGGCCCAGCCTGAGGCCGTTTCCCCTTGTCCTGTCCCTGTTTCCTGGAGCACAGCCCGACCCCCCCGGCTGTCCCCTCCTGGCAGGGAGTTGTGCAGAGCCACAAGGGCCCCCCTGAGCCTCCTTTGCTCCAGGCTGAGCCCCTTCCCAGCTCCCTCAGCCCCTCCTGGGGCTCCAGCCCCTTCCCAGCTCCATTCCCTGCCCTGGACACGCTCCAGCCCCTCCAGGGCTCTCTGGCCGGAAGGCCAGAACTGGACACAGCCCTCGAGGTCCCTCAGCAGGGCCAGCCCAGGGGGTTGGGTGCTCCCTGGCCAAGCCAGGATGCTGCACTGGGTGTCCATGGTGCTCCCTGCACCTCAGGCAATCACAGCTCCCTGGAGTGACGGAGTGGTGTCAGTCACACAGTGGGTTCCAGCTGGGACCCCCAAATTCCCAGGAATTCTGGAAGAGACGGATCATGGACTGGCCACAAGGCAGGGATCTCAGAGTCCTCAGAGGAGCTGACTTGTGCCCAAGAGGCTCCACCACACGATGAGTTATCAAAAGGAGAAAGGCCCTGTGCTCTCTTTATTGACAGACCCTGTTTGTTTTAGGAAACCATGGAAAGCGGAAATCAAATTCAAGCTGCCAAAGCAGTCAGAGAGACTGGAAAAATTCAGGTAGACTCATGATCAAGAGACAGACCTGATCATTGAGGTCATGGCATTGTACTGAATGGTAAAAGCTCATGGAAGGGAGGAGAAAGGAGGTGGGATGCACCCATGGTTATAGAATTTGGCTTTCTGGGCAACCACTGCCCATGCTGAGGATATGCAAGCCACCCTTGGATGGAAAGAGGGAATGAATTCCTCCTCTTGCTCTGCCTGCATGCACAGCTGGTGCTTGTCTTATTAAATTGTCACTATTCAAATCCATGGATCTTTCCCCCTTCCATTCTCCTCCCCATATCCTGGGAGTGAGTGAAGAGGAGGGTGGTGGTTGGTCACTGGCCAGGGTCAATGCCAGCCTGGCCCCTGATGGCCTGTGTCACACCTCTGTCCCCACAGAGGAGCCCGATGTCCCCAGGACTGTCTCCAGCCACACTGGCCCTGCTGGCTCTACTGCAGTGAGTCCCTGGGCTGAGTTAGAGGTTGGGGATAGGGAAGCTCCAGGCACCAGTGAGACCAGGAGAAAAATTCCAGCTGCTCCTGTTACCCCAGTCACTCTACCCAACACATGCAGTTGCACAAATCTGTGCCTTGTCCGTAAATATTTGGGAGAAGCCATCCGTGTTCATCCAACCTGTGCAATTCCCAGCAGCGCTCGGCACTGCCCAAAACTGTCCCATAGTAAACACAACCACAGCAGCTGTATTTCCACAGGGAAAATTCCCTAGGGGAAAAAAGAGGCTGAGGCAGGTGGATCTTAACTGAGAGGGAATTTTGATTGTACCTTTTATTTGATCTTTATTTCTTTTAAGCACAACATCTTTTGTTTTTCTTGCTTTCAGGCTCTGATCTGTCCCTCTGAGCAGGTGTCAAGCAGGTGCTGTTCAACCTCACAGCAGGTTTGCAGTCCTGACGCCCTACAGCTCCACCCTAATACTGGATATGGAGCCTACAGAAATCCTGACAGTTCCCAGGCAAGGAATCTCGGGGAAAAGGTGGGGATGAGCACCTATGTCTGTGTTGATTAGCCCAGGGCATTGTGTATTATTAGCCAGGCAAGTGTCTGACAACTCCTGTAGCTCTTTTTGAGAGGATCTGAAAGCCATGGGATGGGAGATGGATCTGTGTAAGGGAATGCAGGGACGGGTGTAACTCTGTGTGTGCTCATTCCTAGAAATGCTCTGGACTTACAGTACCTGCACAGGCACCCTAAAGCTGATGGTCACCTCTTCTGCTGTGATGAACTGAGAATGGTTTGACTGTACATTTATGCTCTGGTTTGACTGTACATTTATTAAATGATGGAAAAAACATGGTTTTCTTGCCATATGGCAGCATCCATCTGGAGCAACCCTCAGGATCCAGCAGGAATCAGGTGAATTCTGGTGGTTCATGGCTCCCTCTGACTGAAATTTGCAGTTGGGGATGTCCCTGGGGCTCACAGGCAGCTGCTGATGAAATATCCACTGGGAAGGTGGGCAGGGATGGAATGAGGAGAGGAAATGAGCCCAGTTCCACCCAGGAAAAGGCAGGCAGGGGAATGGGTCCTTCAGGTGAGGAATGTTGGGATCACTGTGTAATCCCTGAGGGTGGCTGGGACTGAGGTCGGGGAGCAGGTGGGACTTTGCAAGAGCCAGGTGAATTTGCTGGATATTCCATTAGGAGCTGGGTAAAGGCTGTGCCATGGCATGCCTTCATCCTGCATGGATTAAGGGACTTCCTCTGACCCAGGATCCCGAAGTGTGACTTCCTCTGACTCAGGAGAGAATAAAAGGGTGGAATCTCCCTAAAACAGAGGCTCTTTGCACCAGTTAGGGCTGAAGGTTTGCACTGGCGGGTGACAGGGTAAAACAGAGGGAGAGGAGGATCAGTGTGGAGAAAAATCAGCAATGGATTCAAGCAGAGCAGCACCAGCAGGTCCAAGAAGGGGCAGATGCATTTGGGATCAAGTAATCTCCCTGGATCCCAGGGATGGACCTCAAACATGGCCAGCCTCCTGTTCTGGCCATAAAGAGGGTCCCAGTGGCAGCACCCTGGGTGTGAGCACAGCATTTTCTCCTGTCTCAAAAGGCATCACTCCTAAAGGTTCCTTCAGCCTCGGTAATCAAGGATGATTTTTAGTGTCCTTAAATCAAAAATCAATTAGTTTGTCTTTTTCTGATCACAGAAAAGATGAACTTCTGATAATGCTTCTGAAAAAGATGGGAGTTTCCTTGTGTGCTTCAAATTCCCTGAGTCTGGAGAAAGGTCTCCTCCTTAAATCCTCTAATTCTTTGTTTCTTATTCATGATGTGTGCACAAAAACAGAACACACACATGAGGCATCAGTTTAACACAAAGCAACATTTTAAGGCCCTTATCAGCCATATATAACCCATTATACAGGTTATAATAGATATATATATAATATAATATGCATATAAAAGGAGTGGCAGCTGGAACAGCTGTGAATTAGCTTATGAACCCTAATTATTAATGAAGAACTATAATTATAAATTCTTCCTCTCTGCTTTCACCCTTTTGTATGGTACTTTTTAGTAATAACTCCCCAACCAAATAGAAGGAAAGAGTTTTTTTCAGGATTATTGTAACAAGGGTGGACTTCTGGACACTTTGCAGTGTCCAAAACCCTTTAAAAGGGAGAAGTTTCCTATAACAGCAGGATCAGTTTCTTAATGCACATGGCTTTACCCATGTTTAGCCTGGGGCTGTGAGAGTGTCCCAGCTTGCCAAAGCCAAGGCAGGAATAATGGGATCCGAGTCAAACTGTCCTGCAGGGCTCTGTAAACTCGTGTTTCTACAAACACATCAGCAAGTTCTCAGCTTTGAGGGTAGAGTTTCTCCAGCTTCGTGGCTTTAGATTTCTACACGTACAAACAAAGAGTGAAAAATCAAACACTTGGCACAGGGCTTTTCCTCAGTGGCTTATGAGCAGTGCTTCATGCTGCTTAATCATCAAAAACCAATTAACTCTTCAAAGGCAAGCACGGACCAATTCCTGCTGCCATTTGCACCGGGAGCAACCTTTCTTTTTCTCCCAACTTCCATGGAAGTCACAATGGTTCCTTAGTCTCTAAATCACACCAAGAAAGAAAGAGTTCAGAGAATGATTTCGTGGAATGATTTCGTGGAATGATTTCATGGAATCATTTCATAGAATCATTTCCTAGAATCATTTCACAGAATGATGTCACATAATGATTTCATGGAATCATTTCACGGAATGATTTCACAGAATGATTGCACAGAATGATTCCACGGAATGATTGCATGGAATCAATTCATGGAATGATTTCATAGAATCATTTAATGGAATGATTTCATAGAATGATTTTATGGAGTCGTGTAACAGAATGATTTCATGGAATCATTTCATAGAATCGTTTCATGGAATGATTCCATAGAATGATTTGATAGAATCATTAAGATTGGAAATGATCTTCAAGCTCCTCAAGTCCAGCCATCAGCTCAGCACTGCCACAATGTTTCTTGTGTATTTTCTGATGCTGGTGTTGATGGCAGTGGAATCAACCAGAGAGCAGCAGCTGAAAGGTTCTCCAAAAGGGATAAAAGAGCTCCAGGTGTGGGGGACAGGACATCCTAGACCTGGTGACCTGCCAGAGATGTCCCACTGGGTCAAATGTAGAGAGTTGGGAAGGAGGAAACATTTGTCTCTCAGCACCTCCACCAGCACCTCCCTCACTGCCCCAGTGAAATATTTGCCACTGTACAAGACTCCTGAAGTATTGATGAGGCCAAAATCCCAGGACAGGACCTCTGATGGGGAAAAAATCTTGGCTACGAGGGTTTTCTTTGGAGGGTTGGGTCCTCATAACATTTCTCCTCCCCAAAGCTGCTGTTTTACTCCAACACTTAGGGTGACAGACACAGTGGCTGGGACAAGGGATCTTCTGTGAGTGCCACCTGAGATTCTGCACATGGAAATGAGTGTCAGGAAAAGAGGTTGGATCCATGGAATAGCCTGATTTTCCTAGGGCTACTCTTTGTGCCTGCTTTCCTTGTAGCCTGCAGGGCAGACAGAGTGAGTGATCCAAAAACAGGGATGAGAGGAAAGGGAGACAAGGAGCATTTAGTGCTCTGAGCCTCCTCCAAGGGAGCTCAGTGTGGGCTTTCCTGGATCAAAGTTGCTCCCCCACAATCCATTGTAATTTATGTGTGCTGGAGCCATAGAATAATGCTGAGCTCATGTGGTTTGGTACTTAAGTAAACATGTTTGTGGAGTTCCTAATGCATGACAGAAAGGCTGGATCGAAGCTTTTCCTGGACTAGGAGGAGAAAGGAGAACAGCCATGTGTAAGGAGCAATGTGTCCCACTGAGGAATGCAGGAGAAAGGCTGGGAATCAGGATTTTAGTCTTGGATGAGGAGCTATTTCTTGTGATTATGGGGCTGAGGACCAAGCATCCTACCTTGGGCTTATTCCATTTTTCCTGAGCTCACCCCAGTATTCCCAAGCTCATCCCATTATACCCAGGCTCTGGAGCTGCTTCTACAAAATTCTTATCCTCTTCCTCAAGATCACATTCTGCCTTAGGGCTGTAAGATGCACACATCCCAAAGGATTCCTGAATGAGGGAAAAACACAGCAAAAAGCTTGCCTTAGCTGAAAGAATAAAGTGACAAAAGTGACCTGTCCTGTTGTGGGGAGGATGTAAATTAAATATTATGACTTATTCTTCTGTCTAATGGAGTCTCATTTATTAAATCTGATCATGCAGCTGGATAATACACTATTAAACTAAAATAACAAGGTGTTTTTAATTTTAAAAGATAATTTTATAAGGGGTTTTTTGAGTCCTATTTGGGTAGGGGGATTAATTTTATTTCGAGGCAACAGCAATACAAATCCCGAGCCCTCGTCACCAGTGGTGTTTGCAGAATGAGAAGGGGAACCATAATAATGGTTTTGTTTGATGTATTTTTAATGTACGTTCTGAAGGATCCTGTCTGATAAAGCAGCCTGAGAAATGGACCTTCCCCAGCATTTCCTACCCCAGCACATGGATTTCATCTCCAAAGTCAACCACAAGAAGCAAACCACGTGTTAACAGCGTGGGAACACCAGGGAGAGGGACCTTTCTGGCTGTCTTTGGAACATGAGGAGATTTCGGGATAGTTTTGCCCCACTGACGTCTCTTTCATCAGGGAGACAGATCCCAGAGCTTTTTGGGGATAACAGAAGCAACTGGAAGCAGGAAAATGAGAAGGTGTGTATGTGAACTGGGATGAGCTGGGAACCTTTGCAGATATTTCACAGGCTGTGAGATGGAGTAGTTGGAGACTGAAATGCTGATGAATCCCACAAATTTCCAAGGAGAAACCCAAAGTTCCACTGAGTTAGGACAAACACTGGATTACGTTTAGGATCCACACATCCAGATGCAGACAGCACCCAAAGCACTTGGTCTGGAGCAATGCTGTGATCCTGCCAGCATCCACTCATGCCAGAACTACTCAAATGAGAGTTTCCTGCAGGAACGAGGGTTCCTGACAAGGAAAATAAATTCCCAGGGGGGCAGGAGGTGACAGAGTTCCCTGGAACAGCTTGGGTGGCATTGAGAAGAGCAGTGGGGGCTGGAATCTGCTGTGCATGCCAGGCATGAGACACAGAACCAGGAGCAGCAAGATTAAAACAAGCCAAGGAGATGCTTTGCTATATCCCATCCCAAAAAACTCCTGGCTGGAAGAGGATGCTGGAGCTCTGCAAGAATTCAAAAGCATCAGGCTGTTTCAAATACAAATACAAATACACCTTGTGGAAAAATAACATTCCACCTCCAAATCACCAGGGAAAAGGGAAGAGCATCTTGGTGAACTCTCACTGTGTGCTCAGTCTGAGTTTATGTACTGATGAGGGCAGGAGAATTGGACTTGGTAGACCTGAAGGACCTGGGTTTAGGCTTGGTTTTATCTTTTCTTCTCAGCATAACTGTGAAAAGAAGTCACAGCCCAGATTTTGCAGGTAAGGGTGAAAGAAAAGACAGTTGGTGATGGCCCAGACAGTGCCCTCCCATTGCCATCCCAATGCCAGCTGTGACAGGGGGCATCCCGTGGCAAGATCAAACCTCTCAGTTACAGAAGAGGAAAGTGCAGCTTCCTAGACACACACACACAAAATATGACCCACTTGTGCAGCATTTCCCACTGCTGTTGATGGGGCTGACTTCAACAAGTTATCATGGAATCATGGAATCTCCTGAGCTGGCAGGGACCCATTGGGATCATCCACTCCAACCCCTGGCCCTGCCCAGACCCCCCAGCAATCCCCCCTGGGCACCCTGGGGCGCTGTCCAAAGGCTCCTGGAGCTCTGGCAGCCTCGGGGCCGTGCCCATGCCCTGGGCAGCCTGGGCAGTGCCCAGCACCCCCTTTTCCCAATATCCACCTGACTCTCCTCTGACACAACCATTTTCTGGGTTCTGTCCCTGTCACAGGGGGCAGAGATCAGTTCCACTACAAGAAATAAAAGATCTCAATTTAAGCACATGCTGCTGGTTATTAAGGCATTTAAAATTAGGTGTGTGCTCCAGAGCTGCTGCTTGTGCTGAGCATTGGGCTTAGGCTGCTCCCCTGAGCTGGGACTGCCCTGATGGACAGACATGGAACCAGAGAAAAGAGGAGCAAAACCCAAAATAGACGCACGCACACACAAAAATGCAGAAAGAGCGTTTCTTTTTATGTCTGTCTGCTGAGCTTAGTGGGCTCAGTTAAATATTACTGAAAATAGCACAGTACTGTAGCTATTTCAAAGCTCTGTCTGTATTTGTTCTGTGCACTGGGTGGGCAGGATGCTCCATTTCATAAATCACTTTCAACGAGACAGTAGGCTATAAAAAGGGAGGGTTTTTTTCCCTGTAGTGTTTTTACTTCTGAGTGTTCTGAAGTGGCACAGGCTGCACACTGGGGAGAGTTCAAAAAATGTGTTCTTGCTGCTCCACAGATCTTCTCTCACACAAGAGACTCAGGGAGATACTGGGCAGACAGCCCTGTGCTCGTAGGTTGACCAGGTCATGCTTAGACTGGGCTAAAATATTCAAAAATCTTAGAGAAGGGCAGATGTAGATGAGATATTGGGAAGGAATTCTTTCCTCTCAGGGTGGTGACACAGAGAAGCTGTGGCTTCCCCATCCCTGGCAGTGTCCAAGGCCAGGCTGGACAGGGCTTGGAGCAGCCTGGGACAGTGGAAGGTGTCCCAGGGGTGGGACTGGATGGGCTTTAAGACTGTTCCAACTCAAATAATGTTTTGATTTTTCAGCTTCTTCTCATTCCCAGCCCTGTGCAAAGCCCTCCACAAGCACTTTTCAAGGGCACTTCCAGCCTCAGGAACTCCTGAGGTGGAATAATTACCTGGGAAAGAAAACAGGTGAGTTTTTAGGGGGGTCTCCTGGGACATTTTTGGGCACGGTCAGGTACGGATGTGCTTCATGAGGAAGCTGGGAGGAAGAGGGGAGAAGCAGGTAGGAGAACCTACTTAATCCAGGAATTCTGCTAAGAAGATCTGTCTTAAAACTTTAGGATTGAGCTTTGCCCTGCAAAAGGATCCAGCTGCAGGTTAGGTTGCTCCCGGTGGTGGACTTTAGGAATAACAGGATGGGAGAGAGGCAGGGAGTCAAGGAAAAGCTGCTGCCTGGTTCAACTCATGGAATCACGACTTTGCCCACTAATACCACAAAAAAATGGGGATCTGCACATCAGTATGGAAAATGTGCCCTGGGATTTTGGCACTGGGCAAGTAAAACACCACACGGGAATAAATGTGTCTGGGGGAGGAGATTTTCCTCTGGGGAAACTCACACAAACAGGGGAGCATGGGAAGGTCACACCTGATAAAAGTCAGGAACATCCAAGGCCAGAGAGCCCTCTGGAATCAACTGCTTCAGCACTGAAAGCCTCAGTAAATCCAACCAGCAATTCCAGCTCCAGCCTTTCCCTAGGCTGCTCTCCCAGCCTTTGGTCTCCACGGCTTAGCATCTTCCTAGGTTTGGAAAAGTTTTTGGGCTTCCCATCCCTGAAAGGTTTCCAGGCCAAGCTGGAGCAACCTGGGATCGTAGAAGGTGCCCCTGCCCATGGAACTGGATGGGTTTTAAATCCCAAACCAGTCTGGGATTTTCTCCATTCTTCTCCTTCCTGACACTACCCCAGCACGTCAGAGACCTTGGAGAGAGTTCATGGTGGTGGAGTCCATGGTCCAGGTTTGGATTAGTGCTCCACAGAGGAGTAATTCTTCAAAAAACCCGAACAAACCCAACTCCACCCAATATCAGCAACTCCAGAGCCTTTCCCAACTCTGTGGCTCAGATTTCACCCCTTTGTGTTAATTGATCCTGACTTAGGAGAGACCATCCAGTGCTGGGAAGGCAGATTAAATCTTTTCATTTTCCATGGCAAATATTGGGATGAATCACTAAACCCAGGCTGTGCTCTCTGAGCCTGCAGCACCCCATGCTCAGCATTCCCTCGCTGCATTTGTCAGGGGACCTCCGTGGATTTGCTGAGTGCTGAAGTTTGCTTTTAAATTCCCTTCCAATCACGGAAACCACACAGTAAGTGGAGCCATTGTAGTGTGATTTGCAGAAAATGAGCTAACTGGAAACTAATTCTAGTGGTTCTGCGTTGGCTCGGCTCATGGTGTGTGGCTTTGATCAGAAATAAAGTAAAATCTTGGAAAATTAAAGTCAGAAAAATTTGCCCCAAACCAAGAGACTGAAGTGTAAAAGCATTGATTGAAGCTGAGTGAGAAATAGCAGAAATGCTCTGGTTTTGCACAGTGGTGTAAACAGTTCAAGGGTGGTGTAGCTATTGTTAGTTATTTAATGCCATGATTTGAGATGTATCTGTACATTTATTTATTTAGATAGATAGATAGATAGATAGATGTCACATTTAAAACAAAGAAACCTCTGCATGTCACACAACACCATTTCATCTCTTCTCTCTCTTAGACATGGATTTCAGACTTCCAAAAATAGATAAATAATATTTTCCACAGCTGGTTTCTGTCATAACCTTGGTGAGTGGGATGTACAGCCACTTTATCACCACCTCCCCAGTAGGCTGGAACCATGGATTTACAGCCAGAATTTCCCCGTATCAGTAAATTCAGACGTTCACCGCACTCCCAAGGCTGAGCTGTGATGTGGAGATGTCCTGACTGGAGCAGCTTCCCTCTGGAGCCAGGCTGGGAGAGCTGGGAATCTTCAGTCTGGACAAGAGAAGGTTGTGTGGAGACCTCAGAGCTCCTTCCAGGGTCTGAAGGGACACAGGGAAGCTGGAGAGGGACCCTGCATCAGGAACTAGAGTGGATTCAAACTGAAAGAGGAGAAATTTAGGTTGGGCTTACTGAAGGAATCCTTCCCTGGCAGGGTGGGCAGGCCCTGGCACAGGGTGCCCAGAGCAGCTGGGGCTGCCCCTGGATCCCTGGCAGTGCCCAAGGCCAGGCTGGACACTGGGGCTGGAGCAGCCTGGGACAGTGGAAGGTGTCCCTGCCATGGCAGGGGTGGCACTGGATGAACTTTTAGGCCCTCTGCACACAAACCAGTCTGCGATTCCATGAAAACCAATACCAGTGATGATGCCTTGCAAGGCACATTGGTCTGAGATGCTCTTCCTCAAATCTTCTCCAGCAGCAGTTTTTGCTGCTCAAATTACCTGCATTTTAAAAATTAAAAAAAGAAATAAACCAGGGATCTGTAAATCCTCTCCCATATCTGGCTCACCAGCAGCAACAGCACCTGTAAAACTTAAAATTTTAGTTAAAAAAGCCCCTAAAACTTTTGAGAATTAAGTCAGGGCATCCTATGAGAGGAACAAGCTGTCAGGACGTCATCCAGACCCTTGCTGGAGACAAGGATTGAGGCTGGAAGGTTGCAGATGGATCCAAACCAAGAAACTTGGGGACTGGAAACTGGACATGAGTCTTGGGTAGAACTTGGGTGAGAGCTGAAGGATGCAAGCACCAGGAGAGAGCAGCTCTGCACACCAAATATGCACATGTTCCACCTGGGAAATGGAGCTGGAGGATAAAACACCTCCTAGCAGGGGAGGGCAGAGGATTTCAGCTTCTCCCCATGTTCTCTGGCCAGGAAAGCCAGAAGGAAGCTGCTTCTTTTTTATTAGCAGCTCTGAAAGGAAGCATTTGACGAGAGAAGCTCTTGGGATATGGCTTCGGGAAAAACATCACCTCTCCCAGGCAGACTCCAAAGGATTTGTGTTTACAAGCTGAGCTCCCCTCTGGCTTAGAGGAGTGGGAATCCACAGGAAAAAGGAGATGCAATGTGCTGCCTCCAGGGTGGAGCTGCGTTTTTAGGCCAGGTTGATCACACCAGGCAGAAAGGTCTGGCTGGAAGGCCTTGGTCACCTTTAAATCTCTCTTCTACAGCCAGCTTTTACCTTAAAATTTAAAAACTCTTTCTATGCTTGGTGTGATTTTCTCACTGAAAGCGAGACTTAAAAAGGTAAGAGAAAGTTCCTCCTAAATCACCCACCACATAGTTCCTCTGGCAATGCAGGACTGCTCCAGAAATCTGCACCTTTCCAGCCCAGTGCCCCTTTTCCTTGTTTTAGGGCCTGCCAAGGAAGCAGCTCAGGATGCTTAGCCTGGTATTCCATTTCAGGAAGATCCCAGAGAAAATCTATTTTAATTCAAATCCCATCTACATTACTGATTAGCTGATATTTGGTAGTTACAACTCAGTAATCAGTCACTACTCAGAGCAGCTGTGGCTGCCCCTGAATCCCTGGAAGTGCCAAGGCCAGGCTGGATGGGGCTTGGAGCAGCCTGGGACAGTGGAAGGTGTCCCTGCCCGTGGAAGGGGGGCTTTAAGGTCCCTTCCCACCCAAACCATTCTGGAATTCTGGAATTTTATGATTTTTTTTCTTAAGCTCTCGGAAGGATTTGGCTCCTAATTCCCACTAGAAATGGTTAGAAGTTCTGCTTTGAAAGCTTTGGTGGAAGTTTATTGCCAGCACAGACATCCTGTGTCCATATGAGCGTTGGATGAAGATCCTCTTGTTTGGAAGATGAGGGTGATTAGGGGTGTCAAGTTTTCAGGGAGAGAGGCATTATTTGATGTATCACAGAGTCATGGAATGGTTTCGGTTGGAAAAGACACGAAGGATCCTCTCATTCCGCCCGCTGCCATGGGCTGGGCTGCCACTCACTCCACCAAATCATCATCCTAGTAAGTGTTTATTCCCTTTTCCCCCATTTTTCCTGCACTGAATGACCAACAAGCCCTAAAATACTTCACAGCTTGGCTTGGCCGTGCTGTGTATTTGTATTTTAAGCAGGACTAAGCGTTTGTTAGGGTGAGGAGATGATAACTTTGCCTCCTGCTGGCATTTTCTTCCAATCCAAAACACCCATGGAAGGAGCTTGGGGAAGAGTTAAAGCAAATTTAAAGCTGCTAGTGCTGCTGGAAGCTGCTCTGGGCTGGAGCAGCTGATGGGAGGAGGGTGGGAGAGCCCAGGAAGGTGAAGGTGATGGAGAGATGGGAGAACTGTGAGACAACACATCCTGGGAAGCGCTTCCTGGTGAGCCTGCCTGCAGGGTATAATCAGGCATCTGCTGCTCGTTTGCTGGGTGTTTTTTTAACTCCCATCCCAATCCCCCGAGCCTCCCCTCCTGCCTTCCCTTTTTTTGCTGGTGAACGCTGTCTGTTTGTGTAAGGGGTGTCAGGGGCCTGAAATTGTGATCCCAACCAGCAATTTGGGTGTGTGGGTGAAAATGAACCATTGTAGTTGGTTATTTTATGGGCCCAAAATATGGCTGTTAAAAACCCCAACATTCCCCATCTGAGCTTTCTGCATCCAGCCCATAAAATGTCTGGGATGCAGAGACGGGATCCAAGGCGACTTCCTGCCATGAAATTGTGCTTCACTAATGATCACTGCAGCCTGTTTGCTAAACTTGGAGCCCTCTTGTTTTCCCCAAGGGAGATTATGTTGTTTGTCTTGGGGAAAAAGAAAAATAAAAATAAAGTGCTTGTGTGCTGCAGTTGTGAAGTTTATAGAGCTTCAAAAATTCACCTGACATGGGACTGAGCAGCCAGGCCAGCCTGGGTACAGAAAGAAAAAAACAAAACAAACAAACAAACAAACAAAAAAAANAAAAAAAAAAAAAAAAAAAAAAAAAAAAAAAAAAAAACCACATTGGAAAGCTGTAAGAAAGGACAAGGATAAGGGATTATTAGCAATTTAATTGTCTATCAACCTCCATATTTAAAATCAGTGCTGGAAGTTCAGTTTTAGGTGGGCTTGTCTCTCCTCCCCTCTATTGCCCCTAGTTCTTTTTCCTCATTTCCCAAACACTGCTTTTCTTATCATACTTTTAAATCGAATAAATGCTGGTTTTTACCTTAGGACAGGTTTTGAGTGAGGAGCTGTCAAACTTCTGGCTTCTAAAACTGCAATTCTGATGCAGAGAGATTCCAGTTCAGGGTTCGGATGCAGGGTAGAAAAAAAAACAATACAGAAAAAGAAGATTAAACTGAGATGTGATGGAAAAATTAGGAATTTAAAGTCAACTGAAAAAAGAGGCATCATCCTGGTTAGGAATAGTTTTTTAAGCTGCTTTGAAGAAAAAAGTCTTTTTTAGATGCCAGTGGAAGACTGATAAAGATGGATTGGAAAGCAGACAGGGCCAGATGAGCCCCTTCATCCCAGGTACCTCAAAGCTGTTGTTTTAGGGCTCCCTAAAAGCCACCAAACCTTTTAATCCTTCAGATAAATCAGGACTTTTCTCCAGTGGGGGAAGAAAATACAGCTCCTGTTTGGCCTTCAGCTCAGGGAGGGTCTGGAGGATCAAAGCTGGGATTTTGGGATCCTTTTGAAGCACCAGCCAGGGTGATTGGTGTCACACATGCCCGTGACATCCCAAATATCCCGATGGAGGGGACAGTGACAACAGCCACAGCTGCAGAAAGGAGGAATTTTCTGGATCTGCTCCCATATTTAATGTCACTTTTGGAGTGACACTGCCTCACGTGTGGGATGTGTCAGCCCCACACACAGGCTCTGGGTCAGAGAATTCCCTGCTTCCCAAGGCACCAAACATTTCAGGAATAAAAACTTTTACTAGCAACACGAAATTCCAGAGGCACTTTAGGTGGGATTCTTAATTTGGTCACTCCCTCTACTGGACGTTTTTTGCTTCAGCCTTATGCAGATGGTGATCTCATTAACAACTGATTAATCAGGCTTCACACTGTGGAGTTTTTAACGATTTATTTTTAAAATAACTGCATTTAACCCATTTTTTTGTTGCTTCCAGAGCAGCTGTCCGTGTGATGAAAATCTGTTGGGATACACACTCAGGGCAGGAGCGAAAGATGGGCCAGGAGAATTCCCTGGAGTGTGGGGCCATTTTTCCCTACAGCACCTTGTTTTTAGCTTCCCAGTGGCCACTCGGGGCTGTCAGGATGTTCATTCAATTTACTACCCGGATTTTGAAAGCAAATTCCCTCCTCCACCTGGAAATGGAGAAAAGGGCACTGCAGGATTTATCCCAGTAGGCTGGAGCTTAAGGAGGAGAAGTGATGGCATCATTGTGGATTTCAGGAACCTATCCCACTTCCAGTGCCTGAACCCAGCAGACCCAAGCATTGCCTTGAAGGCCTTTCAGCACTTTCCTAATATTTAGTTTGGAGGTGGCTCTGTGTGAATGGGAAAAGCCTGGAAAAGGGTAAGTAAATGTAATTCCAGCATGCTTGGCTGAGGAGGATTAATAAAACACAGCAATAAAAAGCTCAATAGAATTAATTCTTAACTTCCCTCAGCATATTTGGAGTAGCAGGATGAGATCGATGCAGGAATTTTTCCTGCAATTAAAATGGAAAGACTGAGGGATGTCACAAAAAGGTTTGATGGGCAATGTTTTATTCCCATCAATCCAAACCCTTGTCAGCAGCAAAGCTAGTCCATGCAACCCCAGCTTTGTGCTGTTGGGCTGTGTTTAAATTCCTGATCCTTTGGTGGCTCTGCCTCCAACCTCAGCCCAGTTCAGCAATTGCAGGTCCCCAGCACCGCAGGCTTTTCTTAGCTGGGTTTGGTTAAGCCAGGCCTGTGTTTAAGGCAAGGCCCAGCCCCTGTTTGACAAGGCCGTGCATTCCAAGCCCGCATGTTTTCACATTCCCAGTGGGAATTGCCCAGACATCTCCCCTGTCTGAGTTTGCTGCTGAGATGCCTGGCACCGTTCTTTTATGATGGAGGTTAGAGATTTGGACATAATATTCCCTGGGAGGGCGGGCAGGCCCTGGCACAGGCTGGCTGTGCAGTCCCCATCCCTGGCAGTGCCCAAGGCCAGGCTGGATGGGGCTTGGAACACTCTGGGACAGTGGAAGGTGTCCCTGCCCATGGTAGGGGGTGGCACTGGATGGGCTTTAAGGTCCTTCCAACCCAAACCATCCTGGGATTCTCTGATTTTTCAGCCTCTTCTCATTCCCAGCCATGTGCAAAGCCCTCCACAAGCACTTTCCAAAGGCACTTCCAGCCTCAGGAATCCCTGTGGTGGAATCATTGCCCAGGAAAGCAAACAGGTGAGTCAGGGGAGTCTCCTGAGACATTTTTGGGCATGGTCAGGCAGGGATGTGCTGCAGGAGGAAGGCTGTGAGAAGTGAGCAGGTAGGAGAACTTCCTGAGGAGCTGTGGCTGCCCCTGGATCCCTGGCAGTGCCCAAGGCCAGGCTGGACAGAGCTTGGAGCAGCCTGGGACAGTGGGAGGTGTCCCTGCCATGGCAGGGGTGGGAATGGATGAGCTTTAAGGTCTGTTGCAACCTGAAGCATTCCATGGTTTTCTGGAGCAGTTGTCAAGTGCCCGGGGAAGGTTTTCCCAAATCTTTCATTTTTTTTTCTGCTGCTCTTTGATGTGCTGGTGTTAGCTGGGAAAGCTCCACCCAAACCTGGGTCACCTCATCAGACAGTGACACACTCAGCCTCTGGCTTCTTCTGAGGAGACCTCCTCTGGGAGAGGAAAGCCAGGGATCAGCCCCTCACCTCACTCCCATCTGAATTCAGAGCTCCAGGAGCGTTTGGACAGCACTCCCAGGGATGCACAGGGTGGGATTGTTGGGGTGTCTGTGCAGGGCCAGGGGTTGGGATCAATGATCTCTGTGGGTCCCTCCCAGCTCAGGTGATACTGTTCCATGATCCTATGATCCTTCTGGAATGGCACCCTCCCGGAGGGATGAAAGTCTTCTCCTAAACCAGTCCTTTATGTGCGGGTTGTGGAGTTTAATGCAGAAATCAGCAATAATGCAAATAAAAAACCTGGTCTGGGTTGTTCAGCAGAATCAGGGGTCACCAGAGATACCTCTAATCTGGGTGGTTTACTCTGTGTGTCCTGGGTTTATGCCCTTTCTGGGGCAGGGGACACTGCAAATATTGGAGTTTCAAAGGAGAAACAGGGAATTCTCGTATTTCTAAGGAATGCAGCGTGTAACCTGCTGTGGAGAGTCTGGGAAGAACAGACAACATGGGCCTGTCTATGCTCCCATGACCCTTGGCTGAGAAAAATCTCAGAAATTAGAAATATCAGAGAATTTCTAATCAATGAAACAGCAGCTATTAGCCATGGGAAGTTAAAATTCAAACCTCTGAGCTGAACACTGAGTTGTTCAGAAAACCATAAAGAAAAGAAACACTGAAAATATTGAAAAATAGAAAATATTAAAGCATTTTGAAAATGTTCTAAGGCATTTAAAGGTGTTTCTCGAAGCTGTTGAGTTGATGTTTTTGATTGGAGCATCTGACAACTCAAAAGCTCTGAAACTTCCTGAGAAAAAGTGGAATTCTCTTAAACCTTCCTGATAGCCCCAGGGAAACTTTATCCCTGGCATGCTGTGCTTGAAGATTTTTGAGGAGTAGGTGGTTAAAGGTGATGAAACAGCGTCAGATTTTCCAGCTGTGCCATGATTCTGGCAATATCCCAGAAAACTAACCCCTGGATGAATCAGCATGAGGAATCCCAGGGCCAAGCCCAGGCCTGCTGTGCAGGAGGAGTTTGTGTGACACCAAGCAGGAATTTGGCTGCTTCTCAGCCTGGTTCTCTGCGTATTTAGGAGCAAAACATCTAGAATGTGATGTTGGGACTCTGGAAAACACCACCTGTGCTACTCCAGGCTGGCTACTGCAGCCCCCCCAAAAAAGCCAGGCAGGGTTTAGATGAGCAGGAAACCAGGAAAAAATCATGGCACAAGGCAGGCTTGCATCAAACTGTCCCCAAATGTCCCAGAGAGACCAAGGTGAACATTTTCTGTTCTGTCAGTGCCACTGAGGGAACCTGTGGAAGTGGGATCTGAAATCTTGGGAGACAAAAGCTGATTTCCTTTCTTAAATGGATATAAAATGCCTGAGAGCACACGGTGTGTTCAAACAGAATTCTCTACTCCTTGTCCCCAAAATTCTGGTGAATTAAGTAAAGCAGCCAGCCCTGGATTCTGCCCCATAAAAAGAAAAAAAAACAAAAACAAAAACAAAAAACCAAGAGAAATTTTTCAAGCTTTCCCCGGCTTTTATGACCTGTGGCTAAGAGAAAAAATTACAAAAAATTCAAAATATAATGAAAATTAAATTCCTTGAGACGTTTGTGCCTCCTGGATATCCACAGCATCCAGGTCAGACATGGATACAAAGCTCAGCTAACACAGGAAATACATTTCCACTCACGTGCAACCAAAATATTACAGAATAAAGATGCTCCAGGGTTAATTCTGTGATTTGGTTTTAGCTTTGTTTTCTTTTTCTCCAGATTGCTGAGAACCCCAAACTTTCATGAGTCACAAACAGGCCTAAACCTAAACCTAAACTGGACTTTTCCCCCCTGCAGTGGAACAAACTCCCCAGGCTGGGGATTTTCATCTGTGCTTCCTCAATTATAGGATTTTTCAGACTCTCCCTCATCTGTTCCCAGCTACATCCTGTGATTCCCAAAGATTCTCAATCTGGTCAGCACAACTTCCATGTCCTTATCAGTGACTCATCTGCACATTGGAAGATCTTAAGAGTGAATCACAACTCCCTGTTTGCCGAATTCCTGCTGCTGCCTGGGGAGGAAGGCTCGGGCTGATGGAGCAGAGCTCAAGGCAAGAGACACTTTGATGTTTTGGGGACTTTAAGAGGGTAGGAATCCTTTAAAAAGAGGATTTAAATCAGTTTATTAAATCGCTCTGAGGCTGCTGTTGAGCAGCGATACCTTCAAACTCACCCTTGAATTTTTCAGGCTGCACATGAGGTAAAATGAAAATGTTTGGTTTTTTGAAGCTGGCATTTAAAATATGTTGGAGCAGCTCTCTGTCACATCAGCTCCATGGAGGAAGTGTCACTCAGCAAAACGGGCCACAGGCTGTGCCTATAAATTGTCTGAAATCTTCCCTTTCAGCTGTCAGCTGACAAATCCAAACGGGAATTACATAAATACCAGTCCTACATTAAAGCCTGAACACAGGGCTCCTGTCTGCTGACGTCTGAGAGCTCCAAACGCAGCGAAACCACACGGAGTTAATGATAATTGAGATCATATGGGCTTTATCAAAGCTTCCCCCAGAAAAGCAGCTTAAGGGAAAAATCCTTAAATGTGTGTCTTGACCACAGTCTAGCGATCTCCTTCCGCATTGGAGCCTTTAACTAATTTGTTGGGTTCATTACTGAGGCCCAGGAAAGTTTGCAAGAGTGATAACTGCCTATTCTTTGATTGCTGATCATTCCATCCGTGGTCTTTGGGAATTAAAAATAACCCCCTGAGTGCAAGATGCGAACCTGGGGATCCAGGCTGTGCCTAACACCGGACTGACGGCCAAAAAGCAAAGCAGCCCCTGGAACTGCTGTGGCAGGGAGTTCACGGCAGCCTGCACAAAAGTGGGATTCAAAACGGGTCCATGGCGAGATCAAGGAGAGGTGGAGGGGGTTCAGAGGCTCGTTAGGTAACCCTGATGTGCCACACTCTCCTACCTTTAATTGGAGGGGTGCTGGAGCTCCTGCTCCGCATCCAGCGCCGGAGGAATGACCAGAAGGTCAAACAGGAGGGAGAGGCGGGGGAGGAGGAGGAGGAAGTGGTAATTGAGGAGCCAAGAGATGATTGCGAAAGTGCTCCGAGGAGTCTGTGTGTCTGGCGAGGTGCACGGACACTCCCGCTCCCGCTTGCCTCCCAGCCCAGCAGTGGCGCTGCTGAGTGTCCCCAGCGGCTGCACAGGCACCAAAGCATGGCCAAGCTGAATTAGCTGTGGTTAATTAGCCATGGTTAATCAGCCGTGTTATCTGTGCCCGTGTAATGACAGAGATATTGGCCATCCACACACTCACACTTCGGTTTTCCAGGGATGAGTGGGAATGAGAAGCCAACAGCAAAACCATGGAGTAGTTTAAGGACCTTCTTTCTGTTCTGACTCAGTTTACTGAAGGTTTTCTCTGTTCCTCCTCCATTATTTATAAAATAGAGCATATTTTATAAATGTTCTGCAATAAATCACTGAGGCCAGGCCAGCCACCAGCACAGCTTTGTTGTCCCCATCCCTGGAAGTGCCCAAGGCCACGTTGGATGGGGCTTGGAGCACCCTGGGGTAGTGGAAGGTGTCCCTGCCCATGGCAGGGGTGGCACTGGACGAGATTTAGGGTCCCTTCCAACCCAAACCGTTCTGGGATTGTTTGGTTCCATGACATCAGGGGAGAAGGGATTGGGAAAGCAGGATTCACATGAATCAGGCCTTGTGTCACAGACAAACTGCAAAACCATCAAAACCCTCAAAGATTGCACTGGAAAAGAGGGGCTGGAAGAAGAATTTGGGCAACTACATTACAGATGGATGTGTCTGAGGCACAGAGGAGGTCAGAGAGCCCAGGAGACCCCACGAGAGCAGAAAAATGCTGTAGGATGACAAAAGAAACTGCAATCCAAGGGAGAGGAATCAGCAGTCTGCGGGTGACAGTTCAGCAAAGAGGGATGAATCCAGAGGAGCATGGACCATGGAATGGGTGTGAACGAGGAGAATCCACATGGCAGAGCACACGTGTTCCAGACTGGATCAGCTCCATGGAGGGACAGAGTGAGCCATGGACTGATGGCAGCTCATGAAGACACTGGGTTTGTTCCCATGTGGAATATTCAAACTGGGAATGAAGTGTTTGCCCAGGAGGAAACCTGGCCTGTTCTCACCCCACTTTTACAGCAACTCCCATTGTGGCCTGTTCCCTGGATTTGAAAGGATTCTCTCAGATTTTTACATCACAGACTCAGTGAGGCTGGAAAATCCCTCCCAGCCCGTGCAGTCCCAGCTGTGCCCCATCCCCACCTTGTCCCCAGCCCAGAGCACTGAGTGCCACCTCCAGCCCTTCCTGGGACACCTCCAGGGATGGGCACTGCAAACCTCCCTGGGCAGCCCCTGCCAAGGCCTGAGCACCCTTTCCATGGCGAGCAACATTTAATTATTTGAAAGCTTCAAGAAAACAGAAGCAGCCTGACAGCTGGAATCCCTCTCCTGTTTGGATTATTTCTTTCCCCTATAGAGAGGGAGGATGGAATAGACAAGCAAAAAAAAAAAAAAAAAAAAAAAAAAAAAAAAAAAAAAAAAAAGAGTTACTTCAGCTTTTCCAATAAGAGCAATTTCAGTTTTCCACAAGTTATTAATATCAAATCTGGCTTTAATGAGGATTTTTTTGGTGCAACAAGTACCTTCAGCACAGCCACAATATGTCTTTATAATGCAGCCCAGTTGCCAAGACAGACATTACAATTATAAGGGAAGTATCTGAAAGTGTCTGTGTGGTATTTTTGGAGTTGCATTCGAAAATACAAAGCCACAGCAGTATATCCTTCTAATTCAAATTTAAAGGCAAGAAAATTCAATATTAAGCACTTTCTCCTGCAACTGCTCCAAAATTAATATTCTGCTGGAAATAAAGATTCAGCTAATGGGTTTTTAAAGTGTGCACAGAACCTTAAAACACTTACAGACCTTCCAGCTGTTGGCCTGGGAGCCCTTCCACTCTGCAGTGCCATCAGGGATGCTGGCAGACACAACACGAGCAGAGGTGGAGATCTGGATCACAACTTGGATAACTAGACAAAAAGGGAAATGGAAAAAAAGATATTTGTAGTGGTATTGAAGAGTTGGTCTGTGGTCAGAGAATCCCAGAATGGTTTGGGTGGGAAGGGACCTTAAAGCCCATCCCGTGCCATGGCAGGGACACCTCCCACTGTCCCAGGCTGCTCCAGCCCCAGTGTCCAGCCTGGCCTTGGGCACTGCCAGGGATCCAGGGGCAGCCCCAGCTGCTCTGGGCACCCTGTGCCAGGGCCTGCCCACCCTCCCAGGGAACAATTCCTTCAGTAAATCCAAACTAAATTTCCCCATTTTCAGTGGAAGCCATTCCCCTTGTCCTGTCACTCCAGTTCCTGATGCAGGGTCCCTCTCCAGCTCCCCGTGTCCCTTCAGACCCTGAAGGAGCTGTGAGGACTCCACACAACCTTCTCTTGTCCTGACCAGGCCCAGCTCTCAGCCTGCCAACTTTCTCACCTCCTTGAGAATTGTTGAAGGTCTGTCTGAGACGGAAAACCTGGGCAGTGAAGTGTCAGATCAAGTTCAACATCGATCCATGGAAAACAAAGTGTAAGGGAAACAAAATTCCAACCACCTCAGCACCCTCACAGGGAAGAATTTCTTCCTAATATCCGACCTAACCCTGCCTTCTATCCATGGGAAGCCATTTTCCCTTGGCTCCAGGCCCCTGTCCAGGGTCCCTCTCTCTCTAAAATATAAAATATTGTAAATGTTTATATTTGCATATAAATATAAATTTAGATGGATTCCTTTGGCTCTCCAAAGGATGATGCAGAGCATCCCCCTGAAGCTCTGCCACCATGACCTTGTTCAGCTCATCCCCAAATGAATCTGGTGACGTGAGCCTTACTCTGAGGGCTCTGTGCTTGCAATGCTCTAAATGGACCTGATTTAAATTGATATTCAATGAGAGAAGTTAATCATTAATGATGCCCCTGTGCCTGAAATCAAGCACAGACCCACAGGCTCCCTGCTTGCCAAGCTTGTGCCATCATGAGATGGCAAACAGGGCTCTAAGAGGGTGGAAATGTAGGATAAAAGAAACAAAAAAAAAGGAATTTACGTGGTTTAACTTAGGTGCTGGGGTAAAACTGAGATGCTTTTCATGGTGGACATGAACATTCTCATCCTCAGCCCTCATCCAAAGACTCTCCTCATGGGGTCCTAAACACAAGGTGGATCAGCTGAACATACACACATTCCCTAAGCAGCCTAAAATCCTGTTCCCTAAGGAAAAAGCAAACATTTTCCCTATATCTCCCTGCTTTCTGCCAGTGACATGTGCACTCTGTCACCGACAGGATAAACTTAGAGGGCCAAGCACAGGCAGAGACAAAGAATTATTTTTGTAATTCAGGTATAGCCAGCCACAGGTGTTTAAATCAGAACAATATGTAGCAGGAATCAGATTTTCTTAAGTGTTTAAACCCCCCAACAAATAACACCACAACCAAATCAAGCCCCCGCAGCAAATACCTGATTTTTATCTCGCTGCCCCTCACAAAACTGCTGTAAAAATTCAGTCTTCCCTCCCACCCAAAGCCATTTGATATCAAACCAGCTCTGACTGAACTCCTGCTTCCTGTTAGGACCCAAATACTGCTATGGCATTGCTTCTGCAAAGACCCAGCCTCATCCCTCTTTTCCATTAATTTGATTAATTGTTTTTCCATTTGTATTCTTTGTGATGTTCCTCCAGACACTCCACAAATTATCTGGCCTGTAGAAAGCCAGAAGTTGTTTGGCTTTTTGTTTTGGTTTTTTGTTGTTGTTGTTCTCTTTCCCCCCTTCCTCTTTAAATTCGAGTGCAGCTCGGGAGACTTAAGATCTGCCATTAGTTTTAACTGCTCTGTGTAGACCTGCTGGCACCACCGAGGAGAGGGAGGGCTCCGAGGATGCTCCCGTGTCCCCAGCCAGCACAGAGCCAAAGCCACCCCCATTATTAGTGCTACTGAGCCTACATTTCCCATATTATTAATCATTAAAGCCTGGCTCCAAATTCAGGATGCTCCGTGGGTCAGGGAGCTCTCCTCGAGCTCATTAACCACACTGGGCACTCATTTACTTCTCCTGCAACAACTTTTTCCTAATGCACGAGGAGGAAAAATGAAAGGCAGGTGATTTTTTTGGTTGGGGAGGGTTGGGGGTTCCTGCTTGATCTCCCAAATAGAAGCAGCAGGAGTATTTTGCTTGTCAAGAGGACAGTAATTCTTCAAATCCCCCTCGAGAGATAATGAGTGGCAGTGCGCTGCTTTTGATCTGTCATAATTGCGGAATAAAAAGGAGCGGATGCAAAGCTGCTGTGCCACGGGAAGGTCACTCCTTTAAACATGCAGGATTCCCTCTGTGGCTAATCCCAGCTTGTCCCCAACAGCACAGGCTATTTTTAGGCACAACAGCGGGCCCGTTACACATCCTGGCCCTATAAAAGCAGCGCCTCTCTGGTGCTTCTCCTCTAGGGCAGCTAATGAGTAGGTAGGGAAATGCTGGCTCCGTGCTTTGGACTTCCATGCTATTCCAAGGAAGGACAGCGGGAACGTCTCCTCTCTGGCGTCAAACAGTCCCCCCGCAGCATCCAGGCAATTTCAATTATTACAAGGCAACGGTACAAGTATGAAGCCCGGGACAAAATAAAGTAATTACACTTAATTAGGCAGCCGGAAAAAAAAAAAAAAGGTAAAAAAAAAAAGTGATGGCTTGAGCCTCACTGCCTTAGATGTAGCCTTTTGTTGACTTAACACAGGACAGGTAGTGAATGAAACTTCAAAGTGTCAGCAGCTAAATTACTGCTTAATTAGTGAAGGCCTAGTCAAAAACACAGCAGAGAAATAACAACAACAAAAAAAAAAAAAACAGGAAAAAACCCAACAAACCCTCAATTTTTTGCTGTCAAAGGTATTGAGGCAGAGATACCCATCTCAGAGAGGCTCTGAAATTAAGGATTATTCCATTAAGTCAGTGTTTGTGTTCAAAAGTGAGTTTCTGTTCATGCAGGGCTCTCCAACGATGCTGGATCAATCCTGACAGTGCCCAAAGAGGACCTGAGAGCAAACAAATTCCTGTCTCACAAATCTCACTGGCCTGGTAAGCTCCAAGTCCACATTTTGACTCCTTTGATCTGATCTGCCCCTTTCAAGGAACCTTCCCTGGAGAGACAGCTTTGCCACATCAGAAACAGTGGGAGATATAAAAAAAATAGGTCTAGGAACACTGGATTCTTAGCTACAGCCTCTCTCAGTTTTGCTGTTGCATATCCAGGATTGCAGAGTTTGCCAGGGCAGCCTCTGATGCTTCCATAAGTATCCCACAAACAAAGGTGGAAAACAAGAGTGGGTCTGAGTAGCAAATTGAGATGTGTTTTCTGTCACCTCTGGGACAGCAGGGGAGGGGGGTTCTGCCCCTCTGCCCCTGTGCTCAGGTGAGACCCCACCTGCAGAGCTGCCCCAGCCCTGGGCCCAGCACAGGAGGGACCTGGAGCTGCTGGAGAGAGCCCAGGGGAGGCAGCAGGATGAGCAGAGGGATGGAGCAGCTCTGCTGGGAGGGAAGGCTGGGAGAGCTGGGATTGTTCACCTGGAGAGGAGAAGCTCTGGGGTGACCCAATTGTGGCCTTCCAGGACCTGAAGGAGCTGACAAGGAAGATGGAGAGAGACTCTGTATGAGGGATGGAGGCACAAGGAGGAATGGATCCCACTGCCAGAGGGCAGGGCTGGATGGGATATTGGGAATTAGGAATTGTTCCCTGGCAGGGTGGGCAGGCCCTGGCACAGGGTGCCCAGAGCAGCTGGGGCTGCCCCTGCATCCCTGGCAGTGCCCAAGGCCAGGCTGGACACTGGGGCTGGAGCAGCCTGGGACAGTGGAAGGTGGACTGAAGGTGGGACTGGATGGGCTTTAAGATCCCTTCCCACCCAAACCAGTCTGGGATTCTATCCCATTTGTCACCCACATCCGACAGTCCCCTCTACCCAGAGATGCTCAGATTTGCAGGAGAATCCGCAGCCAATGGAGGATTTGTTTCATCTCTCTGCCTACTCTGGGTATTTACCAGTGAGAACAGCTGGAAGCCAAAATAATGTCTCCTACAAGGATTTCTACCTGTCTCAGCTTTTCTCTCAGGAGCCCCTGATGATTCTGCCCATTTTAACTGCCCTTCCCACCCCACTTGCCTGTCTCTCACACCTTTTTCCCTTTGATTCCCCCTCACTCTCATCTGTCCCTCCTGCTGCTTGTCCATCTCTCCAGAGCCAGGCTTTTCATCCCCCTCTGATGAGCTGCTTCACACTCCCCATCCAGACTTGGTGGCTGAGATCAGAAGCAGCTCAGGAAGAGGTGAGAAGGAGGATCAAAACATGCAACTCCATCCTCCTACATCCTTTACTTCAGCAAATTTAGAGAACTAAAATAATTTATTTTTTGAGATGGGGAGCTGTGTTGCTGTGTCTGGCCTGTCCATCCCTTCCTCAACCAACAAAAGCTACAAACAACCAAAAAGGGCACAAATTTGCTAGAAGACTTCTCAGTCTCTGATTCCACATCTCAAAACTGTATCAGGTGCTCATTTTGGAGTAGTGGCTCCATACCCAGGAATTATTAAACACCAGCTTGTCCCAGAGTTTTCATTTTGTTTGGCATGAGGAGACTGCACTGCTGGACTAAAACCACTCCCTCTAAGCTGGACTTTAAGTGAGCAGGTAGATTTTTCCAAGAGCAAGCTATGCTTTCTATCCACAGGCTGAAAACACTCAAAACCCCTCAGCTCTTGAATTTTGGCCCTTTTCCCCAATATTTCTGCATGTGTAGCAAAAGGCTGGAGATCAGGGAAAGGTTCTTCCCCCAGAGGGTGCTGGCACTGCCCAGGCTGCCCAGGGAATGGACACGGCCCCGAGGCTGCCAGAGCTCCAGAACTGTTTGGACAACATCCCCAGAGATGCACAGGGGTGTTTGTGCAGGGCCAGGAGCTGGATCTATGATCCTGATGGATCCCAACTCAGGATATTCCATGACTGCCACCTAAACCCACCATGCTGAGGTTGGTAGGTTAATTGGGCATGCACAGAGATTGACACTCCAGGAGTGGCTGTTTCCTCACAGTTTGGGGTTCCACAAACAAAGTCCAGTTTTGAGGAAAAAAAAGAGAAAAATATTGAGAAAAAATTATCTCCCCACCATCTCCAGCTGAAATTTAACAGCCCCACCATGCTGAAAGCAAGCTCTGGAAGTGGGGAAGTAGTTCCAGGAAAGTTTCCCTTGGTCCCTTGTTTCCAGCAGGGACACCAGAGGGAAATGCACATGGCCAAACTTCCCAGTGAAATAATGAGATTACACCAGCCCTTGATCAGGCTGAGTTTATTATTCATAAATAATTTAAAAGTTCAATGATTTGGTAAGTTTTCAGTTATTTTGTCTCCCTCCCCAGTGCCAACCGCTCCCAGTTCTCCCACTTTGGGCAGGGTACAATGTCCTGCTGTCACCTTTCCCACCGTTCTCTACACTCACACCCATGGGCATTTTTTCCCAAACCCCCACCAGTGTGTATTTTTGCTGGAGATAACTTTAGAAGGAGGCGCCTCCTCCCTTCTCTGCCTCCTACTTGGACATTTTTTTTCCACAGGGGTGATGTAAAGACATAAAAAATTCACTTGACAGTCCCATGTGGATCTCAGGACAAAACTCAGCAGCTCTAATCTGCTCTGGAAAGATGAAACACTGCCCTACAGGGCACAATATTGTGTGTTCAGGGGCCTTTTTCTGTCCTGAGCACTCCTGAGCTCCAGCTTTATCTATTAGGATTTATCTTTTACCAATAAAAGCACCAGTTCTGGGATAATTCAAGGGTTTCACCAGAATCAATAGGATTTTCATGTGGTTCTCTGCACTGGTCCCTTTTAGGGCAGGGTCAGGAAAAAATGTAAAATAGAGAGAGGGGAAGGCAAGCAGAAATTCAGCAGAATTTCCCCAGCTTCTGCACCAGATAAGCAGGGCACAAAGAGCAGGCATTATCCTGGAATTGGATTTAAATTAGATTCCTCATATCTTTCAACACGACATAGAAATGATTCTTTTAATTATTTCAGATGAAATGCCACTGGAAATTTTGGGTTCCTGATACAATTCAAATTCAAATGCAGGGAGAGTTCACACATTTCCCTTGCTATGAATGTGCTCACTGCGGAGCAGCTGGCCTGGAAAAAGAGATAAGAGGTTGGAGAGCTCCATCCCTTTTTCCCTGGAGTCACTGGGGCAGCAGTAGGAATGCACCTACTTGCACATTAATGCACAGTTACAACATGTTGGAGATGAGGAAAAATCCAGAGGTTGCAACAAAGGATATTTTTGATGATTCGAGTGTTTTGGGAACTGTCTGGTGGCAAAACCTGGGTATCTGAGGCAATTGCTACATCACCAACTCACTCTTTTTCCAGTGGCATGGAGCCATGGATTGGCTGTTGATTTCCTTCATTTACTGCCACATTTACAATTACAGAGCAGCTGCCTCACTAAACCCTGGGTTTGTCTAAAACCAGACTGAAATATTGACAGTAGCCTATTTGGAGTGAAAGAAATCCTGCAAAAATCAGAAAATCTCTGTCAAATCCCTTAACAATCCTCTCTCAAATCCATGTATAAAAATTACAGGATGATTTTGTGTGGTTTATATCTTCAGGCTGCTGTTACAGCAAAGTATTCCCATCGAATTCCATAGAATCATGGAATGATTTATATTGGAAGGGAACTTAAAGCTACAAAATTCCACCCACTGCCATGGCAGGGACACCTCCCACTGTCCCAGGCTGCTCCAGCCCCAGTGTCCAGCCTGGCCTTGGGCACTGCCAGGGATGCAGGGGCAGCCCCAGCTGCTCTGGGCACCCTGTGCCAGGGCCTGCCCACCCTGCCAGGGAACAATTCCTAATTCCCAATATCCCATCTAAATCTGCTCTCTTCCTACTACCTTTTTTTTTTTTTTTTTTTTTTTTACTTCCTGCAGCTCACAGAATCAAACTTTGGCCNGAGCTAAGAGAAGTCAAATTTAGAGTCAAATTCCCAGACTGGTCTCCTGACCAGGCTCAGGAACCTTGAAGGGATCCAGAATCTCCCACAATGTCACCACAGCTCATCAGTTAGGTTTTTTTTTCCAGCAGAACCAGTCCTGGGGTTTCATAAGAACTGATTTTTGCTGCTCTGGGGAGGAGGGCTCAGGAATATCCTCCCTGCCTTGGGAAGGGCAGCAGTGGGGTAGGAATTCAGGAGAGGACTAGAGAGGCAGACTCCATTCTCTCTAGGGCTTCCACAGCCCTTGTGAAGAGCCAAGAGATTCCTTCCCTACTCACAAATTTCCTCCTCCCTCAGTCATTCCCTGCAGTTGGGACATCTCACCTGCTCGGAGCCAGCTGTTGGATGAAAGGCAGCAGGGATGGGACTGCTCCTGGCTGAATAACCCACTAATCCCAAAACATGACACAACAAACCCCTCATTCCCACTTCCCAGTTTCATCTTCCTCCTCTCCCCAGGGCATTTGTGGGGCTGAGATCCTCATCCCTGGTGCAGTCCAGCCTTTTCCATGGAGCTCATGGCTCATTTTCCCAACCACAGCAATTCCACAGCTCAGTTTCCCTTTCCTACCCTTGCTTGGGCTGCTCCTTGTTTTTCATCCCAAGTCTTTCTGGCGTGTGCCTTAATTTTCCAGTTGAGAAATGATGGCCTGAGGGCCATCAAAACCACAGCCTGGGCTTTTTTCCTCCCAAGAGATTCATTCACTGTCCCATAAATTTCAATATTAAGTAAGTTGAGCAATTATTTGTCCATTTTTATAAGCCTTCACCTGAATCATCTGCATCCATGCACACGCCCAGGGCCAGGCAGGAAGAGTTTCACCATGCTGGTGAAAGGTATTTTAATAAAAGCTTCTAAATGGTTTTGTTTTTCATTAAACAGTATTATTAAATTAATAATGTTTGGTTATTGGAAAGAAATATGATAGCAGGTTTGTTCTTGGATATTTGTAAATGCACTGGAAGATCATGGAATACCAACGTGGTTTGGGTTGGAAAAGACCTTAAAGCTCATCCTGTTCCACCCCTGCCATGGGCAGGGACAAAAGGACATCCTGGGACAGTGGAAGATGGCCAGGGGGTGGGAACTGAAGTAGCCTGAAGTTCCTTTCCAGCCCAAACCATTCCCTATCCCGTGATTCTACACCCAAGGAATTACTCAGATACCATCAAAACCTCCTCAGAAAGGAGAAATAGATTTTATGTGAAGCTGTTTGAAATAAAAATGATAATAACCTGTCTCTGCCTCAAACACTTTTTTTTCCTAATTTCTTTTTAAAAGATGTGATAAAAGCAGCTCTTTTCTATCATTTCTGAGCAGAACAGCTCAACTTTTATCTGGAAAAGGTGGTGCAGTACCAAGTATTTCTGTTTTGTGTCCAGGAGGTCTCATCTGGAGTGCAGGATCCTGTACTGCACAACACATTTCCTGGAAGTAAGAACCAGCTGGAAAGAGTCCAGAGAGCTGCTCCACCTGGAATAACCTGATTCACCCATTCCAGGTTACTTGGAGAAGGGCTGGACAGAGGACACACATGGTAACCACCCTCAAAGTAATAAAAACCAGAGCCAGATCCCTCATTCTGCAGGAGCAGGATAAGGAGTAACAGGGAGTTTTTAAGAGAGAGGTGAATATTGGGAGAGGTCCAGGAAAGTCTCCAGCCCTCTGCAACTCAGATGTTGCAAGAATTTCACCCACCTACGACTTGGAGAAGATTATTCTTCGATTCTCCAGCCCATCATGACTCACCCACTTAACCTTCCTTTACCTCTTCCTCATCTGAATTCCTGAATGTGGGGCACCCCACAAGGCACGGCTGCTGGAAAGCAGGGCCATGGGAGCAGATGTTTCTGGTGAATCAGTTCTCCTTCAAGCACAGGCCTGTAAAGCAAGAGGGGAGGATGAACAGCTCAGCCTGCCCTGGGAGCAGCCAGCTCAGAGCTTCAACCACAAGCAGATCACAGAATCATGGAATATCCTGAGCTGGAAGGGATCCATGAGGATCATCAGCCCCTGGCCCTGCCCAGACCCCCCAACACTCCCACCCTGGGCATCCCTGGGGCGCTGTCCAGAGGCTCCTGGAGCTCTGGCAGCCTCGGGGCTGTGCCCATGCCCTGGGCAGCCTGGGCAGTGCCAGCACCCTCTGGGGAAGAGCCTTTCCCTGATCCCCCCCTGACCCTGCCCTGGCCCAGCTCCAGCTGTTCCCCGGGTCCCGTCCCCGCTCACAAGGAGCAGAGATTGGAGCTGCAGCCCCTGGTGAGCTCTGCCTTCAATCTCCTCCAGCGAACAATCCCAGTGCCCTCAGCCACTGCTTGTATGGCCCTTCCAGACCCTCCCCTATCCCTGTGTTCCTCCTTTAGACCCTCTTCAATGGATTTGGATCCTTTTATAACCCTCTTTCTCCTCCCCACCCTGCCTTGCTAAAGCCACCATCCCTAGGGATGATTTCTTCTTGGCAAAGAACTCCAAAGGTTGTCTCTGAGGGGCAGCAAAAGCCAGGTGTGCTTTGAGGAGCAGCACAGGTGTAAAGAGGAGTGTAGAGGTGACATTCCCATGGGATTAACCATTACTTCCTTCTTGCAGCCTGCCAAGCAGGCTGCAGAGAACATGCAGCAAGGTGCCTCCGAGGGATGATTCCAAAGGCGTTTTCCCAAGCTGCTCACGCCACACACATCCTTCCAATCACAGAGCTCCAGTGAAGGGCTTCTTCTGAATCACTGACAGATTTAGTATCTTACCACATCCCAACTGCGGGAAGAAATTCTGCTGGAATTTGTCTGGGATTTACAGAATGATACCAGAATCAAGGTGCTGATAACTCCCTCAGGGACACTTTGTTGGGGCAGACTTTCTTTTGTCACTGCAGTATGGAAAGCCAGAATTCAAAGCGATGGGTTTGGAAATGCTTCCTTATCCAGGAGAAAGCCAGGAGAAGAAAACAGGCCTCAGGAAATAAAAATATGTGTAAGACAATTATTTTGAGTGTTTGCAAGGGGAGATAGTCCAAACTGTGCCCTTTTAAAACAGTGGGAAAGTGCAGCTAAATCTTTTGGAATGCTAACAGCCCTTTTGCATTTCATCTGGCAGGTCCGAGGTGGGTTGCAGTCTAATTACCTCAAAATGCACCTGCTCACAGCTGGAGAGCAGCTGTGCACCTCTGGAACACGCAGAGTTTAAGACACCTGATCCTTTAAGTGTACAAAACCATGTCGTCCACAGAAATGCTTGATAGGAAACAATCCATTAATACTGGTATTAAATGGAATTTAAAAGCCACTTCCTGAATTGCAGCAGGGAGCTCATTGCCTTAAACCTACAAAGCCTTTCTTAATTTTGCAGTGCAGAGGAGGAGCTGGATTTTGTAGCTTGAAACACCCTCCTCTTCCCTTTTTCTTTGTTTCCTCCAGTACCTCCTTCTGCCTCATGGATTGTATTTAAGTGATTTTCATACCCTGCCTGCAATGCAAAAAAGTTTGTGCTGTCTGGTTTTCCACTTAATCACAGACTCCCAGGGTCACTGAGGCTGGAAAATCCCTCCCAGCCCGTGCAGTCCCAGCTGTGCCCAATGCCCACCTTGTCCCCAGCCCAGAGCACTGAGTGCCACCTCCAGCCCTTCCTGGGACACCTCCAGGGCTGGGCACTGCAAACCTCCCTGGGCAGCCCCTGCCAAGGCCTGAGCCCCCTTTCCATGGAGAAATCCCTCCTGCTGTCCACCCTGAGCCTGCCCTGGCCCAGCCTGAGGCCGTTTCCCCTTGTCCTGTCCCTGTTCCCTGGAGCACAGCCCGACCCCCCCGGCTGTCCCCTCCTGGCAGGGAGTTGTGCAGAGCCACAAGGGCCCCCCTGAGCCTCCTTTGCTCCAGGCTGAGCCCCTTCCCAGCTCCCTCAGCCCTCCTGGGGCTCCAGCCCCTTCCCAGCTCTGTTCGTTCCCTGCCCTGGACACGCTCCAGCCCCTCAGTGTCCTTCTAGTGGGGGTCCCAGTGCAGAGGTGGCCTCCTGCCTGGCAGATGTGGCCACATCTGGGCTTCATCTGTGACCTCTGGATCAGACTGAGTGCTCTCACCTGTTGTGTGTCCTGACCTCCAGGCTTACAGTGTCCTCTCAAGGTTTGATATTTATCTAATACCCATCCCAACCAGAGCGGTTTGGGAAAATCCCAGGGGATCTCAGAGCCACCCCACAGGCAAGGGGCAGGGGGTTGTGCATTCCCACACATCTGGGAGCCCGGACAGAGCTGCCATTACCTTTAGTCACAAGTGGTTGTGCAAAGCCAGATTTTAGGCACCAACAGAAACAAATCCTGGGCAGAGCTGGAGATTGGGAAGATCAGGAGTGCGCAGGCTGGTCAGCAAGGTAAACTGCTTTTGGCAGCTGCCAACCCACTCGTTTTGCTGTTCCCATTTTACACCACCAGCTCAATCACCTCTGCCAGCCTTACACAAACAGCCCAATTTTCTCTTCCCAGGCTTCATCTTTTTTCCTTGTCTCACACACTTTGCCCAAACAGCAGGAATAAATTATTCCATGGGATCTTCATGCCTATCTTTAAACATGACAGCAACAAAGACACTTTCTCACAGACTTAGCAATGCACACAGATAAACCTGAATTACTGCTGAACAAAAAACACACACAAGCCTTATCTGAGGAGCTGCAGCACCTCTGGAAATCATGAACTGATCAGCAGCAGTGGTTCAAGTTCCTTGTTTTCCTAGGAGCATTAATATTTAGGTCTTCCTGCCTGAAACATTTGGAAACCCTCGTTAAAAATGTTGTTGGACAAGCCAGGCTCCGCAGTGTCTGTTTGGAAATCCAGCCCTTACAGCACAGGAAAAACCACACATGGGGCAGAAAGGATAAAATCAACTTCAAAAGGAGCAACTGAGGGTTTCAGCACCAGCCCGGTCCCCAAGTGGATCAAGCAAACACAGGATGCACCATGATTGTGTTGGAAAAAACAAGGAGCAAGGCATGGCACTGATTAACAGCTCTGAAGAGGCAGCACAGGGGATTTGTGCTAAGTTTGTGCAGCCTGAGTTTAGGTGAGGGGTGGTTAGGGGATTTCAGGGGTTGGCCGGACACTCCGGGAGGTCAGCCCACCTTCCTAATGACCCCCATTCAGAGCAGCAAGGCTTTTTTACCTCAAAAACCCTTTGCGCAGGCTGATTTCCCACTATGACACATCACTGAGCATTAAAGGGGTGATTTGTACCAAACTGGATCAAGAAACCACAGAGATTTTGCCCAGGCAGCTGGGGAAAGTGAACACACACCTTTGAATCCTGTTGGAACCACAAACTCTGCAGTTGCTGTTGAAATCTACAGCTCAGCTGATGAGCAGGAAGGGGGAATACCAGATCGGAGATTTACATATTCCAGAGGGTCACAAGAACATCAGAACAAGGAGTTTCCTTGTCAGGAACAGACCTGCAGCCTTTGGGGACTGCTGCTTGTGCCACCCCCTGCCATGGCAGGGACACCTCCCACTGTCCCAGGCTGCTCCAAGCCCCAGTGTCCAGCCTGGCCTTGGGCACTGCCAGGGATCCAGGGGCAGCCTCTCCACCCTCCCAGGGAACAATTCCTTCCCATCTATCCCTGTCCTCTGGCAGTGGGAAGCCATTCCCTGTGTCCTGTCCCTCCATCAATTGTAAAAAGCCCGTCTCCATCTTTCTCCTCAGCTCCCTAAATGTCCTCACAAAGTCACAACACCATCACTGGACAAGAGGGGAGGATGAACAGCTCAGCCTGCCCTGGGAGCAGCCAGCTCAGAGCTTCAACCACAAGCAGATCACAGAATCATGGAATATCCTGAGCTGGAAGGGATCCATGAGGATCATCAGCCCCTGGCCCTGCCCAGACCCCCCAGCAATCCCCCCTGGGCACCCTGGGGCGCTGTCCAGAGGCTCCTGGAGCTCTGGCAGCCTCGGGGCCGTGCCCATGCCCTGGGCAGCCTGGGCAGTGCCAGCACCCTCTGGGGGAGAACCTTTCCCTGATCCCCCCCTGACCCTGCCCTGGCACTGCTCCATGTCCTTTTGAAGTTTGCTAAGTTTCTTCATTGAGAAGATTTTAGATCATTGAACTGGATGAATCCCGGGTAATTCCCGAGTCCTGGTTTGATCCTCACAGACTCAGCTGAGGTGATTGCATTCACCTGGTATTTCCCCATTTTGAAACAAAGTGTGTTGGGCTTTTTTTTCCAAAGGGATTGGCAAGAGATGAAGCCAACCCTCTGGAGAGCCAGGGGGATTTGTGAGACCTGTGGGCAAACCTTGATTCCTATTTATCCTCCCTGCCCAGGGCATCTCTGTCTTGGGGGACCACTGACCTGCATAGTGCCTAGAGAATTAGGAGGAAATTAAGAAAGAGTATTTCATTTAAAACCAATCCCGTTTCCCAGAAGGACTGGACAGGGAGACAGGCTCATGTCACTGTCACAGCACAGCTTTTGCTCTAAAATACATACTCAGAGTGCTGGTGGGAGATCAAAGAGCTGTATCGTTCAGGAGGAAGAGTAAGTTTGTAATCCATCAGTATGAAAAACAAAAAAAAATGCTGCAGGACCTGAAGGGAGCCTGCAGGAAAGATGGAGAGAGACAATTTCCAAGGTTCTGGAAGGACAGGACACAGGGAATGGCTCCCACTGCCAGGGGGCAGGGCTGGATGGGATGTTGGGAATTAGGAATTGTTCCCTGGCAGGGTGGGCAGGCCCTGGCACAGGGTGCCCAGAGCAGCTGGGGCTGCCCCTGGATCCCTGGCAGTGCCCAAGGCCAGGCTGGACACTGGGGCTGGAGCAGCCTGGGACAGTGGGAGGTGTCCCTGCCATGGCAGGGGTGGCACTGGGTGGGCTTTGAGGATTCTGTCCAATCCAAACCATTCCGTAATTCTGTGATTCCAGAGCTATTTCTGCCACGTCTCAGTTTTCACACAATCATGGAATGCCCTGCCTTGGAAGGGACCCACAAGAATTCCAGCTCCTGCCCCTGCACAGGACCACTCCAAACTTTTGTGCTGTTTAAGCTGGTGCTTCCCTAAACCCTTGCAGTCCTTCTCCAACCCTCCCAGCCCTGCAGTACCTGCTCCAAACCCTCACTCCACACTCCTGCAGCATCCCACGTTCCCAGCTTTCCCAACCCCCGGGCTATGCCCACAGCTCCAGGATCGCCCCAAGACTGATTTGTTTCAAAATGTTCCTGGAATTTCCATCCTGCCACTCCACATGTTGGCTGCACCCCTAAACTACGATGAGCCCTCCTAAAAGCAGGTTTGAAGCTGTCCACAGCTGTTGTTCCTGTTCCCAAACCCAGCTTGGATACACCTATTCTGAGTCCAGCCATATTCAAGACACAGGATTTGGGGTGAGAAAGGGGGAATTTGTCACACGTCAGAGTGGGGATTGAGACCAGGCCATTCCTCAGCATAAAACAGCTGCTCTGGGGACTTGCAGGCACACATGGGCTGCTGTTATCCTCAGTGGGACTTTTTGGAAGTGGAGGCTCGTTAACATCAGGGCAGGCTGCAGCATCTGGCCACAAGAACATCAATTAGCTGCCTACCAAGCTATCCAGCAGCAAACAAAGGCAGATTTGCAGTGCTCAAACCAAATGGGTTTGTAAAAGAAATAGGCTACAAGCTCAGGCAATCGGTGCCAAGTCAACTCTGTGTTCACCAGGTTTGCTACAAGAAACAGAGGAAATGGAGGTTTGGCTTTCTAACAAAGGAACATCCTTTGGGACCTAAAGAAAGAAAAAAAACATTTCCTGTTTGCCACTTCAACTCAGGATGCAGAGCTGGTCTGGAGAAATCTTTATTCCCCCAGAAAAAAATGACACTGCTCTACTTACCCTTCCTTGAATCATTGCATCTTTCTGCATCCAATTTCCATCGTCTCTGCCTGTGGACAGCTCTGTCGAAGCTGCTGTAATTGGAAACAATCCAAAAGGAAACACAGAGGAGTTCCATGGAAGTGGTGCTGTCAGTCAAAAGCATTCCAGCAGCTGGGAGCACCTCGGAGATGTTCCCAAGCCTTGGGAGTTAGAGGCACACAGAGGTGATTTTTAAAAACAGGGGAACTACCCAAGGCAAAGAAGGATTCTGCAGCAAAGGAATGAGCTGAACCTACTCTCAATGAATTCCAGGATTTGAGCTGTTCCTCCTCACATTCAGCAGAATAATGGAAACTCATCCCTGGAAGAACTGAAATCCACAGCCAAAGCCTTGACTGCAGACACGTTGCTGACATGATTTAGGTGCTGAGCTCACTGCACTTCACCCTTTCCTGTTCTCCAGTTCCTCTTGGTGACAGTGGGATTTTTGGAGAAAGCAGAAAGCTATCCCAAAGGTAGAAAAAAGTGGGATTTTTGGCACTGGCTTGAAGCAAAGATAGATCAGCCCCAAAGTTTGAGATGCCCCAGAGATGTAGCCACAGTTTAAAACCTCTTCACTGCTAAGCATCATCATCATCATCATCATCATGATCATGCAGATTCACTGGCACGCATCAGCTTTTCCACAGGATGCTGTGTCCATACCAGGGCTCCACAGGACATTCCCATGGCCAGGGCTTGGGACACGTGGATGACCAAGAGGATCACCTGTCCCTCTGCCCAGCTGTTCAACATCTGCTGCCCAGGTGCTGCAGGAACAGCAAACCCAGGGCCCTCAGGATGCAGCAGCTCGGGATGGCAGCTGCAGAATGCCCAGATGGGCAGTGGCAGCTCTGGAAGGCTCAGATGGGCAGCAGCTCATCCCGAGGCAGCCTGGAGCCAGCCCTCACCCTCACCTGCTCTACACGGAGTTTTTGCCCAGGGAATATTGGATAGCCACTGCCAAACTCCTTATTTGATAGCGTAAGAGATCAGGAACAGCAGAGATTCATGGGAAAAATCATGGAATGGTTTGAGTTGGAAGGGACCTTAAGGCTCATCTCATTCCCACCCCTGCCATGGGCAGGGACGCCTTCCACTATCCCAGGCTGCTCCAAGCCCTATCCAACCTGGCCTGGAGCACTAAAAATACCAGTGCAGAACCAAACTTCTGCCTATCTTGTGGTTTTATTAATGACTGATGCCAAATTAAACCAAAGGAATCAAAATGAGGCTTTTATATTAAATTACATCAGGTTTAACCCGGCAAACACAGACCAAAGTTGGCATTAGGTGCATGAACCTGTTTCTTTTACAAACCAGTCTGGGTTTCTGTAAGGTCTTTCTGTGGGTTTCACATAGCAAATATCAATAGAAAACTGTTTCTAAGCACAATTCCACAGTAAAGTCAATGAAATTTTGCTTAATCATACATAAGCCTGAAGGGATAAAAGCAAAGTAGCCCCGGGCTGGCTGGGCAGAAACAGGCCAATCACTGAGAAGGATCTCATCCAAGCAGGAATTTATTTGGGATGGATTAAAAACTGCAGAGGCTGAAGGAAGAGAATTAGTAAAACCCAAAGAGAGCAGGAGGCCGTGGTCAGCAGCTCCCTGTCAAGGAGCAGAGACAGGCTCCCTGTGTATGCACTGCCTGGAAAAGAAGCACTGGAAGTTGTGAGCATGGAGACAAACTGTGGATTATCCGAGGGGATCCAGCAGCAGCAGCAGCAGCCTCAGTCTCCCAGGGATTGTGGACCTGAGGAAATGAGTGCAAGGTCTAAAATCCACAGCAGTGAACTCACAAACACCCCTGTAACAGTCCTGTGATGAAATCAGAAGCATTCTGCAGCAATTTCAGCTTTTCCACCTTAAAACAACCCTGCCTTTGGCTGCTTGGTGGCAACCAGCAATCCCAGTGTGGGGTGTGGGAAGGCATTCCCAAAGAACATGGAAAAAGGGGAGCAGGTTGTGACTGTGTTTTCACAGTCTTGCAAGAAACCCTCAAAGTTTGGGGATCTGTGGAAAGGATCCCAGGATGGTTTGGGTGGGAAGGGACCTCAAAGCCCACCCAGTGCCACCCCTGCCATGGCAGGGACACCTCCCACTGTCCCAGGCTGCTCCAGCCCCAGTGCCCAGCCTGGCCTTGGGCACTGCCAGGGATCCAGGGGCAGCCCCAGCTGCTCTGGGCACCCTGTGCCAGGGCCTGCCCACCCTCCCAGGGAACGATTCCTAATTCCCAATATCCCATCCAGCCCTGCCCTCTGGCAGTGGGAGCCGTTCCCTGTGTCCTGTCATTCCAGGCCCTTGGAAATATTCCCTCTCCATGTTTTCTGTGGGTTCCTTCAGGCACTCTCTGTCCCAGGATGAGATCCCAGGCTACAGCCTGAGCCCACACTGGTGCAGGTGGAACAGAATTCCATGAGACATCCATGAGCAGCCTGACTCCTGTTTGGCTCTGGGCTGCCCTGGAGAAGCACATCCTGATGTGCAGCTTGCGGCTGATAAGGAATTTTGATCACTGTTAACTAAATGCATTTACATTGTGGAGAATCTGGAACATTTGCTGTCTTCACATTATTAAAAAAGGAAAAATTTGCATTTCAATGCCTGATAGTGGACCAAGCAGCTGGAATTTGACACATTGAAGTCTCTGTGCCTGATCCTTGCAGAGCTGTTGGATAAACAGAGGTGCTTTATTAAGAACAACACAAGCAGCCCTTGGAAATCCTGTTGGAAAAGGAGCTGTCCAGACACACAGAGATTCATTCCCACCCCTTGCATCCAGGGGACACATGCCAAGGATTTAGGAGTGCATCAGCCAACAAGGATGAGGAGGAGTTTGAGAGCTCCTGAGGGAATCTGATGATGCAAGAGATGCGCCATTAATGAGCACTTAACTGGAAGCTGCTCGACATGAAAAGCTGATGTCAAGGACTGCAGGAAGCTTTTGCTGCTGATTCATATAGATCTGGACCTCTGCACCCAGAAACCCTCTTTCACCCTGCTCATTAATCCAGCTCCAGCTTGTCCAAGCACCCAGCTGCTTCCAGGAACCGGGAATTTGGCAACACTCAGGCTGATGCTTTGGACTTCTTTATTTTTGTAGAAAGAAGAGGGGAGAGATTTTTTCTTTCTCACTACAATTATGCAGTTCAGCTCCTTTTATTTATCTCCCCCCATAAATCAGAGTGATTTGGGGTAGGAAACACTTTTCATTCCGAAATGGAGGCCTTTATTTACGGGAGTTGCTTAAATTGGTGATATTTATTGCTCAGCTAAACTGGAGTTGTTTAGTCCACATAATCCACTTAGTGTAGGACGGGCATTTTCTGTATCACCTCCAGTTGGTGCCAGAACCTAAGCCAGAGCACCCCAAAGCTTAATCTTGCCGTGGTTATAAAAATCTGGGCTTGCCAGTTGAATTTCTTTCAGAGGCGATGTGGTGGATGCACTTCAGAGCAGAGTTCTGTATTTACCGGGGGGAAATGAGAAAAAAGGGCCATCCAGTGTCACCCCTGCCATGGCAGGGACACCTCCCACTGTCCCAGGCTGCTCCAGCCCCAGTGCCCAGCCTGGCCTTGGGCACTGCCAGGGATGCAGGGGCAGCCCCAGCTGCTCTGGGCACCCTGTGCCAGGGCCTGCCCACCCTCCCAGGGAACAATTCCTAATTCCCAACATCCCATCTAATCCGTCTCTCTTTAAGTTTTAACCCATTCCCCCTTGTCCTGTCACTACAACACTTTTGCCTTTCATATTCAAAAATAGCACAAAATATCTTTTACTTTATTTCTTGCCTCCCTGTTCCCCAAAACAAGAGATTTTGTAACTCCCCATGCTTGGCCCAGAAGACAAAAGTGATAAAAGCAACAGATTTTGGGTTGAATCCTTTTTTTCCAACAGGAAGGGACTGAATAATTGCACTTTATTAAAAAATAAATGACTGAAAAAGAGAGAAAGGGAAGGTTTTGATGGGTTCTATTCTACCCTGATTGATAATTAAGTCCTCAGGGGTCTGAAGGACTTGAAATTTGCTATAATTTAGGATCACACATCAGATATGGCAGCTCTGTCCTAGACCTGAATTTGCTGAGGCACCTCCTGGAGGATTTTTGCTGCCTGTAAAACACCTCCTCCTCTCCCAGCCACCTCCCTCTCCAGCCCCACAAGACCAAAGTATAAGGAACAAATGGAACTATTTCTTTACAACTTCAAGGTAAACCTAATTTGCTGTAAAGCTGCAAAAGGCATGAGGAGCTGCTTTTCCCTTGGTTTCTGCACCAGGAGCTGGAGGGATGAAGGAAGTGCATCCACACAGGGCAGCAGGAACTGTGAGGTGGCAAAACTTGGGTCAGATTTCCGGGAATAAAGTAGACTTGGAATTGTGGGCGTTTTCCCTTTGGGACTTCTCATCTCCATCCAGGATGCAATGAAGATCAAAAGGTCCCTAATCCCAGTTTTTGGGTCAGGGTCAGCCCTGGGAGCAGACAGGTCTGAAGTCAGCCTGAATAAAACAGTTCCTGAGGTCAGTTCCTGCTCTGGCAGGTTAAGGAAAGGTGGGAGGAGATGGATCCCATCTTTGGGATTACAGGTGAGGCTGTAGATAGAGGGTACTGGACATACAGGACCTGGACTGGGAAAAAACTGGAAAAAATGGAAAGAAAATGGGAAAAACCCCCAGGTACTAATAAAAAGCATGAACTGTGAGAGGCAGAGAGCAGAACACGTGCTGGAAGTCACTTTTCTTGGCAACATCTGCTCCTGCCTCACCTCAGCTGCTCTGGTTGTGTCCTTCTGCCAGGAACACACAAAGCCTAACCCCAGATCAGTCCCAGTCACAGCCAATATTCCCAGGACGTTAAAGAAACAGAAAGGGAGCACCCATCACAAAGCCCAAAAGCAGACAATCCCTGATATTGCTCAGGTTCATACGAGGACTGCCTGATATGGTGCAGGTTTTGGTCATGATTGAGCCCTTCCCATTTGTTCTGCGATAAAAAGTCCTCTTATTCCAGCCCAAACTTGCTGTCAAGGACTTGGGAGTACCATTTATATTTTACAGCATCTGGGTTGTGAAGAATCAAAAGGGAGGATCTTTAACCTGACACATTACCAGCACAGTGGTTTAGACCAAATATGTATTCAGGATGGGGAACTTGGGTTATCAGACTTCTTATGGGGTTTGATGCATTTCCACAATCCCCAGGGAATATTTCTCTGCACCAGACATGCTTATACACAACAGGCTGGAATATGTTTGCTTTTTGCATGGAAAAAAATTCCATTTGGCCATTTCCTGGGAGGCCTTTGTTTTCAGGTATTACCCAAACACCATTAACAACCAACATTTGCAAGCACACTTCCCAGAACACAGCATTCCAGCTCTGGAAAGGTCCACTGTCCTTCCCCAGCTTCACAGGGGATTTTTCAGCACCTTGTCCTTGTGGTTTCCTACAGGACATGAGGCCAAAATCCAGATGGATTCAATTACCTGGAAACAACCCCGGTACACTCCGATTTCTCTGGTTGTTGTGCCGTCGCTTTATGGAAGGGAAATGTGGAATTAACACACCCCACACCACTTCCAGTCCTGAATATCGGCCATGAGTCAATAGGATGGCCCTGACAGCAAATCCAAGGTCATTCCCATCCACAGGGAAGTCACAGCAGGAGCTGGAACAGCAAATTCAGAGAGAAAAGCCTTAAAAAGAGCCCTGCTCAGCTTTGTTTAAAGCCCAGCAAACACTGAGGAGCAGTTAAACACATATTTAAGCCCTGTTGTGTTGTGTCCTGCTGTTTCAATACTGTTGGAGTCAATAGGATATTCCTGCCACTTACAGTCCTGGGATATTTGAGTGTCCTGGCCTCGCTGGCACACCAGGTACTGGTGGGGTTTTGGAGCATCTCTTTTAGGGCCTTAAAACACAGAACAAAATGCTGCCATACCTGTAACAGTTAGAACTGTGCAGGTTTTCCTGGTCCTGATATTCAGCATAATTTTTCTTATCAACAGCAAACATTAATAACAACAACAAAAAAAAAAAAAAAAAAAAAAANAAAAAAAAAAAACAAAAAACAAAAAACAAACAAACAAACAAAAAAAAACCAAACAAAAAACCAAACCAAACAAAAACAAAAACAAAACAACCCATAGAAAAATATCTAAGATTTAATTAAATAAGAAATAACTTTCTCAAAGAAATTGCCCCTGTGAGTGGTTTATGGGGCATCACAGTCATAGAACTCCAGAGTCATGGAATGATTTGGGTGGGAAGGGATTTAAATCCCACCCAGTGCCACCCCTGCCATGGCAGGGACACCTCCCACTGTCCCAGGCTGCTCCAGCCCCAGTGTCCAGCCTGGCCTTGGGCACTGCCAGGGATCCAGGGGCAGCCACAGCTGCTCTGGGCACCCTGTGCCAGGGCCTGCCCACCCTCCCAGGGAACAATTCCTTCCCAATATTCCATCTAAATCCCTTTTTGTAGCCTAGAACTCTTTCCCCTTCTCCTGCTTGGGTTATTTTGCCCATCTGCCTCTTGCTCATCGTTGATTCCCCTTTCCCACTCCTGCATTGCTGTCACATTTAAGGACGGGTCATTATCCTGAGAAATCCAGTATTTGATCCCATCTCTCTATAGAGAGATGCTGACACAACTTGGGATTATTTGAAAGTGGAATGACATTTTTGCCATGGATAAAACAAGAAAAGTAGCTCCAAAAAACCTTGGGAGAAGCTCGTTCTGGTGAATCTGGGACCACAGGGAAAGAACTGAGGTCACTCCATGCTCTACATATCCTTACATTAAATCCAAACCTACGCAAAACCCAAAGTTCATTTCCCCTGAGGCTTTTTCCCAGAGTGGATCTCACTTGGAATCCTCTCCAAATTATCCTCAGCTTCCATCTACAGCGGTGGGAAACGAATTCCAGCACCCTCCTCCTTCCACAGCCAGCAGCAGAACACCGGGGAAATTCTGTATTTAATGCGGGACAAAGCTTGCGCATTTCATGATCCCCCTCTAGTGACGCTTTGTGGGAATACCACCATGGATAAAACCGAGCACACACAGCCAGACCTTAGCAATTCACTCCTCTTTTACAGGACGCGGTGTGAAAAACCCAATGATATTTTTCAAAGGAAATTAAAATTATCTTCAATAGAGAAGGATTCAAAAAGTGGAAAGTTTATTCCTCCCAGTTAAGGGCAGCTTATCCCAAGTTTTCCACATCAGCGGTTTCGTTCTGAATTCCTGTTCCTTCTTCCCCTTGAACAGATTTTTCTTTGGCCTTGGCAGTCACCTTGTGGGGTTACATAACTCAGTGACACAATTCCTCTGCCCTGATTTCACAGGTAACCTTCCAGCTGTTTTTCCTGGGGGAAGGAGGACCTTGTTCTGAGCAGGAGAAATAGGTGTGAAACTTCCAGCTCTGGATTTCCTCAGGACAGAACATTCGACCCAGGAGTCTTCATAAATACAATATTTTTATGTCCAGACTCCAGAAATAATCTCAGCATGGATGAATTTGGATATAACCCCCCCCACCCCCCAAAAAAAAAAACAAAACAGAGTTAATATCACAGTGTTTTGGAGAAATTTATTCTAATTATTAAGCTTAATTTTTTTACCAGGGTTTAAATTCACCAGGTGGCTTTAGGTCCACTAACCTCAGTTTTATTCAGATGACAAAATTCCTCACATTGGAAATAGTGCATAGGGCAAGAAAGACTCCCACGGGATAATATTTCCACAAGGAGAAACAACCAAATGTCTAGGAAAGAATGATTCCTCACATTGAAATATTCCTAAGTGCATTTTTGAGAGGTGACACCTGAGACCAGGAGCCTGCACAGGATATTCCCAACTCCACAGTGAGGGAATGAACTGTTGGGTTCAAATCTCCATCAGTCCAATGGGGCTGAAAAATTTAATCCTTTTTAAAAGCTCAGGTACTGCTTGGGTTACCCAGATAGCCAGATCTGACTGGAAAATCCCCTGAAATTCCCAAATCCCAGCGTGCAGTTTCTCTGGAATGCAGCAGCTGTTGCTTGCTATGATCTTTGGGATGTTAAGGATTGAGTGACTTTTTGAGGAACATTCTCTGGGAGCACAGCCTTTTCTGACCTTCCCAACTCCAGCTTAAATTCTTGGCATCAGCTGGGGCATTTCAGGGCTGCTGGACTGGGATCCTGGCCCCAAAACAAAGGTCTTGTTCCCCCCATTGTCTGGGCTGCAAGAAAGAAATCCCAGAGCTCACATGGAGCATCTCATGTCACCAGAGGAGGCCACAAGAACTCCAGCACTCCAATATCAGGGGATGGTTTGGGTTGGAAGGACGTCAAAGCACATCCAGTGGGCAGGGACACCTTCCACTATCCCAGGGTGCTCCAAGCCCCAGCCAGCCTGGCCTGGGGCTGATTTGGTTCATCCCAGGTGCCAGAGCACATAAAAGGTGATTGCGTGGAGAGGTGCAGCCTGGGGCGGCATCTTTCAGGTCCATCCCATCCCATCCCATCCCATCCCATCCCATCCCATCCCATCCCATCCCATCCCATCCCATCCCGTGACTCTCTAAATCCCTGCACAGAAGCCTCTGGTCATTTTTCCAGACATTTGCCTACCACCCCCATTCCCACTGGTCTGGTTTTATCCCGTGCAAGTTGTTCCTCTCTGGTTTTTGCTGATATTTCAAGTGACAGAACTGCTCCAGTTTCCCCTCATTTCACTCTGCCTGTGTTGTGGATTTATTCCAGTTCCCTGACACAGGACAGGGAAGTAAATTATCCCTCACTTCAGCATTTGGGCCACTCAGTTCCAGGCTATCCTGCACAATCTTAATTAGACCTGGTTTCACTGGCACAAAATCCCTTTTTTGACTGGGCTAAATTTATTTCATAGCATTCCTCAGTCTATTTAGCTCTTGCTAAACCCTTTCACCCCCTGTCCCTGCAATCACTGGACTTTGTAAATTATCAATTCCATCTCAGGGATGGAAAATTTACCTGGTTTCTGACTCCAGTAATTTCACAGAGGAACTGATGGAGTGATTCTCTTTTGGGAAGAAAAAGCAATTCTGCCTTGATTGTGTTAGTTCCTTCCAAATGTATTTTCAATTTTAATTTACTGCTTCTTTTGTGTCTTTCATACCTGCTGTTCCATTTTTAAATGGTGTAAATTATAACAGAGTCTGTCAATTTATTTTGGGATGAGCCGTGATTCCAAAATAACAAATAATTCATTATAAAGTTTAGCACCAAACCTGAGAAGAGCCAGAAGAAATGACTGTGAAATACAGTTAGGACACAGAATATCTGGGATGATTTCCAATCAGATGAATATAGGGAATTCTGCCACATCCATTCCTGGCAAAGGTGCTGCCAACAGGGTCACAGAATCCCAGATTGGTTTGGGTTGGGTTGGGTTGGGTTGGAAGAGACCTTAAAGCTCATGTCATTCCACTGAAGACACTTTTTCCTCTATCCCAAAGTTTCTCCAAGCCCCATCCAAGTGATGAAATCCAGGGAGAATTATCCTTAAAAAAAAACAGTTAGGAAAGAGGTTCCAACCCCATTTTGCAGCAGATACAGAAGAACAGGATGGATTGATTCCCCTGGTTCAATGCCACAACAGAAAGGGAGAACACCTTTATCTTCTCCCTTATCCTGAAGATCTGGAGTGATTGCCAAAGTGTTCCACCACTTTCTTGGCATGCCTTTTGGAATTAACTCTTTTAAACGACTTTTTAAACGACTTTTTAAATTACTTGGGCCCACACCTTTGTGATCAAGGGTGTGTAATTGCCAGGTAAAAAGGCAGAAACCCCAGGGTTAAATAATTGCTGGATCGTAAAACTGAGGATTTAATTCCCACTGCAGGAGTGGGAAAGTGCCTCTCTGGGAAGGTGGAACTACCCTCCAGAGGCTTCAGCCATCCCACTGATCAAGGGCTGATCACACTCACACCCCTGATAAGGAGCTGCCCTGACCAGGGAGCAGTTGCCACCTTTTCCCTGAGATCAAGGGAGATTCTCTCTTTCACGGAAGAGCTGTGAAAAGGAGGCTGTGGACTCAGCCCCACGGGATTTCCCCAGCAGGAAAACCAGTGGAGTTGTGGCAGAAGGTCCAGCAGCACCACGCAGGTGGAGGTTGGACCTTTTACACCATCACAGCCCGGCCATGTCTCTGACCCTCTGAGCAAACCCTGTCAGATCCTGGTGTTTGTTCCCTGTGAAATCTGTCCTGTGGGATAGGATGACTCCAAAAAAGCCTCTCCGTACCTGCCCAGGGATTCCTGAGCACCCGGAGGGTTCCTCCTCCCCTTCTCCCCCACAGTGAAGCTACAAGAGGAGAGATTTTCCCCTTTGCACATCACCTAGTTAAGATCCTCTGCTTGCTCTCCAGTCCTGGATTTTCCATCCAGATGCTGTGCTGAAAACAGCACAAACAATTTAGGGTCATTATTTTTATAATGTAGATTTTCTGTGTGCTTTTTTACCAAAACACATTATACAAATATACACATTCATCAGTGCCACCCCAATGCAATGCAATTATGCTGATTAATGTGTGCACTGAGGTAAAAATCATGGAATCATTGAATGGTGTGGGTTTGAAGGGGCCTTTAGGATGATCTCATTCCACCCTCTGCCATGGCAGGGACACCTTCCACTGTCCCAGGCTGCTCCAGCCCCAGTGTCCAGCCTGGCCTTGGGCACTGCCAGGGATCCAGGGGCAGCCCCAGCTGCTCTGGGCACCCTGTGCCAGGGCCTGCCCACCCTCATTCCTTCCAAATATCTCATCTGAATTTCCCCCTTGTCAGTCTGAACCCATTCCCCTTGTCCTGTCACTCCAGTTCCTGATGCAGGGTCCCTCTCCAGCTTCCCTGTGTCCCTTCAGACCCTGGAAGGAGCTCTGAGCTCTCCACACAACCTTCTCCTGTCCAGGCTGAACATTCCCTGCTCTCCCTGCCAGCATCCCAGCCCAGCTGTGATCAGGTGGGTGGCATCCTGCCCATGGCAGGGGATGGAATGCCATGATCTTTAAGGTCCTTTCCAATCCAAACTCCTCTGGGATTCTCTGGTTCCACCTTTACGGGGGGGGGGGGGGGGGGG
>VZSE01000395.1:0-25972 GCA_013398275.1 Promerops cafer
GGGAGAGAGGAAAAGGGGGAGAAGGAAGAGAGGAAAAGGGGGAGAGAGGAAAAGGGGGAGAGGGNGAGAGAGGAAAAGGAGGAGAGAGGAAAAAGAGGAGAGGGGAGAGAGGAAAAGGGGAGAGGGGAGAGAGGAAAAAGAGGAGAGGGGAGAGAGGAAAAGGGGAGAGGGGAGAGCGGGCAGCAGCGGGCAGCCCTCAGCAGCTCCAGGGCATTGGAGGCAGTGGGAGCAGCTGCCCCGAGGCTTCTGCAGCCTCCAGTCCAGTAAAGGTTCCCAGCCCTGGAGCACACCCAGCACCAGGGACAAGGGCACGGGCCACAGCCCACAGGTGTGAGTAGAGGGCAGCAGGTATTGATGAGAACAAACTCAAGGCCTGAAGCAGGTCCTCTTTGGGTGGGGAAATCCCCCAGCAGAGTCAAGGGCCCTCACGAGGCGGCGGAGGGGCCGTGTTCCGGCCACCTCCGCCACCAGCAGGGAACTCGCTGTTGGTGCTGCCGGAGCTGGGCTCCACTCCGGTGCCACAGCGACGCCTGTGCCACCGCCAGAGGTTTGGGTGTCTGGGACACCTGCCCTGGCTACACACCACAGGCTCCTCCAGCAAACACATCCACAGCTTTTTATGCTTCATTTTTCAGATTTTTTTTTTTTTTTTTAATTTCTGATGCTGAAGCTAGTGAGGATCAGTATAATTCAACCTCAGCTGTCTAACACAGCACACGGGTATGGGACAGGTCAAGGATGAGCAAACTGTTGTCTTGGGGTTCCAGAAGAGTGGAAAATGGCAAACTTTCCAGAGAAAATAACTTACTGGACTAAGCAATGACTTTCTCTTATCCAGTTCATTCCTAAAAAAGTTGTGACCTAGATGCATTTGAAGCATACATAAAATAACATTCCTGTGCAGATTACAGGAGGTAGTTTGGCTTGTTTGGCAAAGTTTCTCAGGCTTTTTAATAATTTTTTAAATGCTGTAGACCTTAAATCATCCTTGCAACCACGATGTCTTTTGAGTGGTCTGTAGTAACTAATCCTTACCTATCATTACAGGGTCTGCATATCCAGCTTCCATTTTTACACTGTCTTCATATTTACTACTTCTAATAAAGAGATTCTAATATCTGCATAATAAAATCAATATTTGGCATTGTGATAAATGAGTCTACTTCTCTGTAGAGTAGAGTACTAAGTTACAGGCAAGTTGGTAAATTAACACAAAACTTAGAACAACAATTAGAGATTAATGACGAAACAGTAGGAATCAGGAAATTGCCTGTGGCAAGAGAAATTAACTCAAAACCATGCTTTTAAAAGGATTTAAGAGAAATCCCAGAGCTCGTGGCAGGAGGAGGTTTGGCTCTGCTGCTCCTCCCAGTGCCTAAAGGGGAAGGCTGGAGGGGGACTTTCCACAAGGGTTGGGGGTGACAGGACGTGGGGAATGGCCTTAAGCTGAAGGAGGCCAGCTTTAGGTGGGATTTGGGGAGGAAATTCTTCCCTGGGAGGGTGGGCAGGCCCTGGCACAGGGTGCCCAGAGCAGCTGGGGCTGCCCCTGGATCCCTGGCAGTGCCCAAGGCCAGGCTGGACACTGGGGCTGGAGCAGCCTGGGACAGTGGGAGGTGTCCCTGCCCATGGCCAGGGTTGGAACATGATCGTTCAGGTCCCTTCCCACCCAAACCATTCCATGATTCCATGATTCCCTGGTGCCTGGCAGCTTCTGATCATGACCAGAGCCATGGGACTCTCCAGGCTCTCCTGAGATGCTCAGTGCTGTGAGAAACACACCCCAAGCAGGGCAAATAGTTTTATTCCAGATACAATCTCTCTGCTCTCACCTTTTACTACCCATGTCTTTATTTAGCAGCAGCAACTTTCTTCTGAACAAAGCCTGGGCCCAAGCTGCACCCTGGAGCCATCCATCACTTGTTGCCACAATGGTGTTTCTATTGTTAATTGTTTGTCAGGGCAGCTTTTTGGGGTTAGACAGTGCAGTGATTTAGTACAGCAGCTAATCAGCTCCGAAAATGTATTCTCAAAATAAATTAGATTAAAAAAAAAGAAGCTTGCAAAGTCTATTGGTCTGGATACAATCCTTTGGGACTGCTGAGCTCCCTCATGACACCACAGCTGGGTCCAGGAGCTGCAGAGGTTCAGTGCTGCTCTGCCCCCAGCACAGGGCACAAAGCTGGTTGAGGAGGTTTGCACAGCACATGCTGCTCAGTGTGTGGTTCTGGTCAGGGTTATTAATGGCTCATTTTTCATAAGCATATAGAAATACAAGAAACATCCCTATCTAAAATGAAAAAGAAAGGTTGTCTGTCTTTTTTTTATTTTTCCTTTTTTTTTTTCCTTTTAAGATGGCCTCTGATAACAGGAATTCGCAAGGGAAAATGTGGTTAAAAGCCCATTTTGTAACTAGATCCTAGATGCATATACCATCAATACTCCAACTCTGGCTCCCTTTTATCAGGCTAATCATAGCTGCACTGTTTTGTTGTCAAAACATCTCCTGTAGAAGTCAGACCAGAGAGTCCTTTCAGTAGCAAAAATGTGAGGTTAATATACCAACTCTCCCTGTATTGAGAACCTCCTGCCTCCTAAAAGCGCATGGAAATAAAGGCTAAATAAATAAATAACATCCACGAGGCCGGGTAATTTCCTGGGCTCTTCTTGGCCCACTGCTGGTATTTGCCACCATCAGCAGCCTCCGCCTCCAGCTGCATCCGTGGAGGAGCCCTCAAAGGCTGCAGAGCTGTTCCCTCGGTGAGTTCCACGAGGGGCAGAGCCAGGCAGGGTGGGAGCTGCCTGCCCCGCCTGCCACCGAGCCCAGCACCTTCCCTGGGCCCCCCGAGGCAAGGCGCAGGTGCCGCGTGCCCGGCTGGGATCGATCACCTTCCAATCGATTGATCTGGGGACACAAACGCTGGCGAGCTCCGGCCAGCGGTCAGAGAGCCCAGGACAGGGTGGCACCCCCTGAGAGGGCAGCTCTGAGCCCCAGACCCACCCAGGGGAGCTCCAGGTGGGCCCCCCGAGCCAGGCACAGGGACACCCCCACAGTCAATGCACCCAGGAAGCAGGAGGAGTTTGGGCAAGCACAGGTGCCTGGGACCTAATTACCCACAGCTGCATCTAATTAGCAACTGATGGGCTCAGAGGGCTGTGGGGCCGTGATGAGGAGGGGGATGGATGGCCAGAAGCCAGCAGAAGATTTGGGATGAGGAGAGATGCCCTGATTGGAGCATTTAGGGTTTTACTGGCTGTTCAGTGGTGAGGGAGATGCAGCTGGTTTGTGGTACAGGGCTGTGTCTGTGCCTGAGCACCAGGCTGGCTCTCCTCTGCCACAGCCTCCAACACATCTCATGGCTTTTAGAGCTGGACGTGGCCTCAGAAGCTCCTGAAAACATGGTCTGTGAGTCCAGGGTTTCCCCGGGTTTGAGTTTGCTCAGACTTTTTAATCCAAGTACAAATAAAGGAATACTTTCCATCCAAACCAAAGTAATGGGTTGTGAAACTGCTCCAAGCCTCAGCTGCTGAGCTCCATCCAGCCTGGTTTCTCAGGTAGGATCATATAGTTCTGTCTGAGAGCTGAGGAGGTCTGTGTGAAGGCATGACCATCAATTCTAAAATCCAGTGTTAAAAACCACAGGAGAACCTAGAGGCTGCTCTTGTGCTGTTCTGCCCATCCCTCTGTCTGTCCCTGTGCTGCCTCTGGAGCAGCTGTGGCTGCACTGAGTGGTTTCCCTGGCTCAACCTGGGCCAGTGCTGGGGCTGGATCCCAAACTGGGATTGGGATTGGGATTGGGATTGGGATTGGGATTGGGATTGGGATTGGGATCAGCCCTGCTGCCCTGCAGGCTGTGCTCCCCTCCCCTGGTACCACCTGGAGTGCCTGGAGTTTGGACCCTGCCTTGCTGCACACACCAGGGAAGGAGCTAATCATTAATAAATGTGAAGAAAATTCTCTCTCCAACAGTAATACTCAACATGAGTAGCAGAACTGGAGAAATAAACCTCTTTTTGCCAGTCATTTGGTCTGCACTGTCTGTTCCCTCAAGCAACGTGCAAGTGTCACCAGGTGCTTGCTGCACGTCACTCAGTGATTTCCAGATCTGCAGGGGCTCATTTCTTTCTTTTTGTTTACCCTTTATTCCATAAACATAGCTATTTGTTCACAGGGATCCTACTCATCCAGACTTTTTAAAATTACTTTTTTCCTGCGCAGCTGCTTTGGGAGACTTTCCTGATTCCACCCCACAAAGTGCTACTTGTTGCACACACTCTGGGGAATATGTGGCATTTGCAAGAAAATAATACTCCATCCTTATCACAACATGCACTTAGACAAACACTACTTTTGCTTTTTTTTTTTTAAAAAAAAAAAATGACATTTCCTTTACATGTTTATTAATGGACACAAGGGGTGAAAAGATGAACTGTCAAAGCAGATTATTCATTGTCAAAGAAAGGTCTTAAACACCGTGGATCTGATCCAGAAAACATGACACAGTCTTCCAGGAGGTGTAATGACACAGTCTTCCAGGAGGTGTAAGAACCAGAGAGCTGTGGATGCTGTTGAAAGAAGGTTCCAAAGCCATCAGGGTCTCCCCAAGGCTCCAGGGAGGTGGAGCAGCAAGAGCACGTGTGGAGGGAAGGGAGCTGGGCTGCAGAACTGGATGTGGATGGGCATCCTTGCTGCCTCTGGCCAGCTGGGCTTGGCCCTGAATCCTGCAGGAGTTTTTTGGTGACACAACCTGCTGGGAACCAGGGACTGGCCACGGGAAAAGCTGAGCTCTGGCAGCTGCTCCAGCATGGGGGCAGTGGGAGAGGAGGAGGCAGAGCTGTGCTGGACACTGGGCACTGCAGAGCTGGGCACTGCAGCAGCACTGGGCACTGCAGCAGCACTGGGCACTGCAGAGCTGGGCACTGCAGAGCTGTGCTGGACACTGGGCACTGCAGAGCTGGGCACTGCAGCAGCACTGGGCACTGCAGAGCTGGACACTGCAGAGCTGGACACTGCAGAGCTGGACACTGGGCACTGCAGCACCCTGAGCTGCTCCTGGCTGGCCAGGCTGGCCAGGTGATGTGCCAGCGTGTGTGGCTGGGTGGGGACCAGCATGGACAACAAGGGTGGTGTCCATTCCCTGGCCATGGCAGGGAGGAGTCCCACAGCCCTGAGTGGAAGGGGTAACAAATAGCATGAGGAAATCATGTGGAGAGGAGGGGAAGCAAACTCATGTTCATGGCAGGAAGGAGAGAAAGGGTGGAGAAAGTGGAATGATGGGGAGGAGGGCACAGAAAGACACAGGTCCACTCTGTGTGGTGGCGAGGTCTGACCTTAGGCTAAAGTATATTTACAAATCTGACAATCAAAAGAAGACATTTTGAGACTCTGACTAGATTAATATCTCTATATAACTATAATTAAAATGACAGAACTCAAACCCTGTCTTTTTCCAAAACAAAACTTCCCTTTTACATCTATTCAAAGATTTGAGATGCATTTTCACAAGGCTGATGTCAAATGTCAATATAAATGCACGAGGCCATGGTGATATCATGGTGTGAGAGAGAGTCACGAGCAAGGCACATAAACTTTATGAAATATTGTCATTTTTTTCCCTTCCGTTTTGGCCATAGCCTAAACTGGAACCATAAAATTCATCTTAAAATAGCACTGCAGGTTAAAAAAAAAAAAAAAAAAGGGAAAAGTACTGAACTGGATTTTGTTTTCCAGCCAAGTTTGTTCAAACAGTTTGCTAATAGGAGAGCTTTGGGGCAATTCTGTGAACCCTATGAAAGTGGCTTGTATTGCAGATATCAGGGCTTTTATCAATAATTTCCCAGCTCCTTGCAAAGCCGGCAACATCTCCCTATGTACCTGTGCAGAGACAAATTTTATGTCCAGATGAAGGGCAAAACAGTCTTGCATTCAACATTTAGTTTTAAATGATGTAAGCAGCATTAACTGATCTGTCAAAAATGCCCTCATGGAAAACACTTGACTGAGCTGATTCCTGGTTTTGGAAAGGTTGCCTGTACAGACACTTCCAGCACATCTGCTGCCAAGGCCTGGTGTCCTCAGCCATGCAGGCACACGTTTCCAAGGAGTGACTGTGGAGTGAATGCTTCAGAGGTTTGTAGCAACAGTGAGCTGCAGGATGGAGCAGGGCGTGGAAGGGCAAGGGGGAAAGCAAGGGCCTTTTAGTACATTTGATACATCTTAAAGAAAGGAGATGCTGAAGTATGTTAGTGAAGGGGAAAGTGCAGGATTCAAGGTTAAATGAGAACAGCTAAACATGATTAGAATTAAAAGGGATGAAGGAAGGATGAAAGACAGTAAGATGTCAGGGAGATGCTGTTGGAAGGGAGAACAGACCAGTGTCCTACTGGAGACATGAGGAAAACCAGTCAGCTCATATTTCCTGGGAGGACAGGGGAGCCAGGAGAGAGCCACAAGTGAGAAATTGCATCAGACAGAGTTGCAGATACATTTCTTCAGATTCAGCTGGATCTTACAGCTGCACAGTTGGAGAGGTAATGGTACAGAGGTAGAGAGAATGAATTTTCTGCTGTGTTAAAAGCTCCAGGGGGGTAAAAAGCAGTGAAATTCAGTCAGTAGGCCAGACTCTGGGAGAACAGGATAGACTGGACTGAAATGAAGCTTGAAAGCAAATGAGCAATTTTCAAATTGAGAAAAGGACGGGGAGGAGAGGTCTGCAAACAGAGGAGGAGAGGAAAACTAATTGAATTATCTGGATGAGCAGTGAGCAGAACACACTGCACATCACAATTTGCACAGCAGAGAGGTGAGGAAGAGCAGTGCTAAGAGCAGAATATTGCAGATTAACCATTTCAGAGTGCCTGAGAGAGTCAAACAGGAGCTGCAGCTCAACTGAAGGAGCGAGGAGATGCCAATGTGAGGAACTGGTTGGGTTGTCACTCCAAAACCCAAAAGCACCAAGAGTGTGTGTGGGAATCTGGGAGGAGAAGGAAGAGCCTTGGATCAAGCGTGGAGGAGGATGGGGAGAGGCTGGGCAAGAGCAGGGCTCAGAATCAGCAGGAACAGGAGGGATCCCCAGTCATTTGCCCCATGTCTGCTCCTGAGCCAGACAGCTCAGAGAAAGGAAGGTGCTGGGAAGAGGAGGAGAGCACAGGTGAGGTCCTGAGAGCTGGAGGAGCTGTGGGTGCCTGGGTGAGCACACACGGTCCATGAGCAGCCGGGAGGGGAGAGCAAAGGAGGAGTGGTGGCACTGGAGGGCTGGTGGAGGAGAGGGGCGGAGGGGTGGGACCCCTGCAGGACAGGGACACGACCCAGAGCCGGCAGAGGAAGGGATGAGGAGCACGGTGGGGAGAGGATAGGCTTGGCACGGAAAATGGGAGGACCCGAGGGAGATAAGAGGCCAGAGCTGGAGGGACAGAGGGTGAGGTCAGAGCCGCGGCAGACGGGCGCGGGTACGAAATCACAGAACAAGAGGCAGCTCCTGCCTGTTGCTTCCAGGTACAGCTCTTGGCCGTCTCTGAGCAGCAGTGATTGATTACAGAAATTAGGCTGCTGCTATTTTGGCCCTGTGACTTCAGATGCTGTAATCTGAGGCTGCTGTGGGTTTATCCTTGCAGCAAGGATAACTCTGGAGGCATAGGGATGCTTTTGGGGGAGACACGTCAGAAAGCTTTTCCCCAAACTGCGTTTGTAATCCTGCCACTCCTCTCATCAATCACCAGGCGAGCACAAAACTGGCAGTGTGCTTCCTGCTGGAGTGTTGTGAATTTTCAAAGGCAAAGTGCACTATTGTTTGATAGCAAATTATTCACTGGCATTGATAAACAGGCTCTGCCCGCGATTACTGCTGCAATTACTCACTCTCCTAATTTAGACACAAGGAAAAATTAATTCAAGCTTCCAGTTGATCATTTATATCTTTGGCTTTTGTAATACACATCACAGCACGCTGAAAACAAACCTACCATAAAGGAAACTGATCTGTCCAAATTGATAAGGTGTTTTACTCTCGTTCTGTCACTGAGGGAGGCATGACTGAGTCCAAGCTGAAGGGCTGTGGCTGAAGGTGGGGTTTTTTATGTTTGGGGGGCATAAAAATATGAAAATAATTTTTTTAAACCTTAAATTAAAAACAGGAGGGAGGGATGTTACTGCAATCAGACGGGAACTCCGTGTACAGCTAAACAAGCAAATAAAGCAGTGGGATGTTTAAGTGGTTTGACCTCATCCTGCCCCCAGGCCACCCTTCAAGGGCTGACAGACCAACTCCAGCCAGCAGACATCCAAGACGTTCAGGGGAGGCTGGTGGGGAGAAACCAGAGAGCGTTGGCAGCACAGTTCAGGACGAAGTGGAACTGGCAGAGGCACATTAAGCTGTTAACAGGCTCAGTAATGGTGAATTGCAACCATTTACTTACTCCTTCTAATAACTCAGGAACTGCGAGATGGAAAGGTATCCACGTCCCAGTGGAGCAGGGAAATGATTTTACTCATTTTCTTGCTGTTATTAAAGTTCCTGCCCGGATCTCAAGGGGCACAGGAACGTTGTGGTGACTGTGAGCCCAAGGAAGGAGCAGCGCATGGGAAGTGCCTTCTCCAGCTCCTCCAAGGCCGCGCTGTGCTTTCACTTTCCAGGGTGCTGGCAGGGCTCAGCTGTCTGGGAGAGGAGCAGGAGGAGCCTTTCCTTGGGACACGGCTGGCAGCACATCCCCGCCCAGCTGCGTGCGAGGTGGAGCCCCTGCCGTGCCCGGTGAGAGCGTGCAGGGGCAGGTGATGCCTGCTGCTCCGAGGGCAGCAAGCCCTGCCTCTGCAGCGAGCATGCATTGCTGCACTTTCGTCTGCCAGCTCCTGGCTTGTTCGCCCCAGGTGCTGCCACTGCACAGATCCTGTCTGGGTGCAGGGCACAGCCTGAGTGGCCCCAGCTAGGTTTTTGCACTCAGCTCTCCCCCTGGGAAGTGCCCGTGCCAGGCAGCGTTCCCAGAGGAATTCCAGCACTTTCTCCAGCCTTGGGGGCAGATGGGGTGAAGCACAGACAAGGCTGCAGCACCTCTGCTGCTCAAAGCACACTTGAGGCAGATAACTGGGTGTAAAGCTGAAAGGCAGCAAAATATTGTCACCTCCCAACATCAGTCCCGACTGACAACTTGGTAGTTTGGAGCATTCAGCCCAGGCAACCCAGGCTGGGCACAAGACTGGCTCAGTCACGAGAATCAGAAGATTGTTTCACCTGGGGGCCAGAGCTGGGCCCTCACTCACTGCTGCTCCAGCACAGAGGTGTTTGATGGGCAGCAGCTCGTTCTGGTCAGTGGGCAGCCCGGGCAGGTGCACTGCCCACGGTGGGCTCTGCCAGGGCTGGAGGTGCTGCTGCCCCTGCCCAGCTCTGGTGGGGCCCAGGTCCCGTCCCCCTCGCTGCCAGCGTGGCTCTGCCCATCTTTGGGACACCTGAAGCTCCTGGGAGCAGTTTAAGAGCCAGGCAAGCAGAGCCCTCCTGCCTCGTCAGGAGGCACTCCTGCTCCTGTGCCCGAGCCGTGCAGGGAGGGCTGGGGAGGAGAGGACACTGCTCTGGCAATGTGCTGTGGCCAAATCCCTGCTGGGGCTGGGAGTGGACACAGTGCTGCCCGTGGGAGCTGCTGGCTGTGAGCCCTGTGCCTGCACATGGCACAGCCATGAGAAATACACACCAGAGGTGCAGGCAGAGACTGCAGCACCCCGCGATTCCCGGCCCTGGTGTTGGCTCCAGGTGTGCCCAGTCACAAAGCACTGGCCGTGATGTTGTCACTGGGCTGATGGGAAAGAAAAGAGAAAACTATCAGAGCTCACCTTATCTGAGACAATCATGCATGCTCAGGAACTGTGTAAGTTAGTTGCCCTGCTTAGCCAAAAGTTAAAGAGTTTCTAAAGTTTATTTCCTGTCTTTATATCAACTGTCTGCCCCTTTATTTATTTTCACTGAAAGCTGCTGGTGTGCTAAAAATAATTTTTGGAGCAATTCTTTTGGCAGATTGTATAACAATCACAGGCTGAAAGTCAGAGCAGTTGGGAAGTGAAGGATGCCTCCTTGGGCAATCTCTTCTCATGAACTTCCATCATTTTTATTTTTAAGCTTTGTGCTATAGCGTTTTGTGTCCCTCACCACAAAGAAGAGCTGACGGCTCGCATTGTTGTTACCTTGAAAGGGCAGTTATCACGGCTAATCCACCCTCCAAGGTTTTTCCTCAGGATAATTATTGTTTTGGTGATTCATCTTGCAGACCCTGCCCTTCCTTATTCGCACAAAATATCCTACTCCCTGCAATATTTCTGGGTCAGGCTCGTGCCACACATGTGATTTCCTCTTGGGCATGCAAACAAGACAAGATGGATTTAAAGGTCAGCCAGCGCTGGGCTGGCCACCCTTGGCACTGCTCCAGCAGCTCCTCACATCACCTGTGGGGACATCCTCACATGGGGAAGGTTTGGGGCTGGATGGGCACGGGGTGGTCAGGTAAAGGTCACTCGTGTGGGGTGGGGGGACAGTGCCTCTGTTGTTGTGCTGGAAAATTTCACCGCTCCTGTCTTCAGTGGAAAACATTATCACCAGCACATCCTGGCATGTAATTTGGCCTCATTTATTATTGTCGAGTGTTGGCTTAATGCTTATGGTGCATTTCTAAGGTACTTAGAGAGGGTTGTGGTTTTTCAAGGAAGCATAACTCATGGAGAACAGGGAAGGGAGAATCCTGAAAGTTTTTGGCACTCAAATTTTACTGAACATGAAAAACATAACCCGGGCAGGCTCTAGCATGATCTCTTCATGGCCCAGAGGCCACGGGGAAGGGAATATGCCCGGCAGGCAGGATTACCTCGGGAGAGCTGGGCTCTGCTTTTCCTGCCAGCCTGCTTGTCCGGGTCTGTCCGTACATCCTGTGCTCCCCACCTCGGCTTGGAGCAGGCACATAGCTTGGGATCCACCTCAGCATACAGAAACAGGATGAAACCCAGAGATGGCACCAAAAGGTGGATGAGAAGCTTGGTTTGGGTTTGTTTGGGAGCTTTTCCCCCTGCTTTCACTTTGGTGTTTGTGCTAGAGGGGTGGGCTCAGAGCTCACAGCTTGTTTGGCTCTCCCTGATGGTGTGACACGGCAGGAAAGAGGGAACACCAACACAGGGAGCCAGGAAAACCCCAGGTGGGATGGGATGGGATGGGATGGGATGGGATGGGATGGGATGGGATGGGATGGGATGGGATGGGATGGACCACGTTCACCTGGTGAACTGGCAGTGTTTTAAGGTCCCCAGGGCAGTAGAGGCACAGCTCCTGCTGTGACCCTGTGACACACAGGTGGATCACGACACCCACTGCAAACACAGGAGGGTCACTTCAGGTATGGAGGGACAGCAGCCAGCACACCCAGAGCTGACACACACCGAGGGAAACCTGCACAGGTACCAGCCAGAAGAGCCTGGGAACAGAGTCCGAGCAGCTGTCCTGCAGCCCCAGCCTGCCCTGTGAGGGGCAGTGCTGCTGACCAGAGGCAGCTCATGGGCTCTTCATGGGCCAGGAGCAGCTCCTGGCGAGGTTCCTGACTGATGGAACTGTTCTTAACACCAAACTGATTTTATCTATGATGGTAGTCTCACAACCCCTCCCTGCATAGTTATGACCTGTTTCATGAGAAAAAACACAAAATGGAATATTCTAGTGGCTTTTACTTCGAAGAAGCTAACATAAACCGTGACCACACTGATTCATTTTGAAAACTCTCCCAGCAGCCTACACTTACACTTACAGTTTCTTTGGATGTGTAACACCAACAGCTCAGAGGACTGGGGCTGTAGTGGCAGAAGAGATTCAATCTGCTACTGCTCCCGTGAGTGTTAAATGCTTTGAATTTGCTTCACCATGTCTAAAATCCCATTTTTCAAAATTTTCTCTTCCTGGCACAAGAGTTCTGGAGCAACACTTCTGAGAGCAGCAACCTGGGCAGGGAAAGCTCCTTCCAATGCCTGAAGTATCAAAATCACTTTTATTTGGGTAAAGAGTGCTAAAACACCAGTGTTGTACAGGTACACCTTATAAAGATTTGCTTGGGATTTTATTATTGTACAAGGAAAATACCCACTCAAACTACCCAAGCAATAACAGATCCACTAAATGTGGCCAGTAAAGAATCTAAAAATCTGTGGGAGGGTTATATTCACCATGGTTTAGGCAGTAGAGAATATAGAGTTTGGTTTGGTTACTCGCCTCGTGTGTAGGTAACAGTTTTCAAAATGCTTGGTTGGAATTGATTGAGTTTTGATGAAGCTCCCAAAGATGTTAGAAGAAGCCACCTGTGTATTTTCTGTTAGGTATCAGACCAACACTTCCAAAGCTTTGTATGGAACCATCACATGAATTAAATGTGCAAATCCACGTTAAAAGCTTTGCTCACCATAAGCAGAAATGTGGAAACTCAACGAATCACCTCTGGAAAAATGGCATTTGTGAGTTATATTCGCAGAAGACTAAAAATAGAGCTCCATCTGTTTGTTTTCCTTTATGAAGTGGCCAACTGTAACACTCCCTTACCAGCCCTAAAAAAGAATTTACATAAAAGATGGTGACGCAAACCCTTATCTCATGACTGTGTCTCATTAGGTCATCGATGGTGGGCAAGAAATTACTTCACTTCTAAAGTGTCTTTGCCATCTTCCCTGACTGTGAACCAACTAGAGAAAATATTTTGTGCATTATCTGCACAGCAACCTGTTACCTTAATAGTGCAAACGTGTCAGTGGAAGCTGCAGTAAAATCTGAGTTGTTGATCACCTGTAAGGCAGCACTGGCACGGAAACCCTCCCACGTGCAGTCGTTACCAGAGCTCAGAACTGCACTGGCCAAAGGGCAGCCAGGGTGCTCTCCTGGGAGAGCTCCACAGCTTCAAACACTGCTGAGCAGAGCTCATGGGCACCCAGATCTTTCAGCTCTGTTTCATGTTGTGTTGTTTTATTTTATTGTAGGAAAAACACTTGTCATGGCTTATCTGTCCGACAATTAATGTGTTTAGTGCTGGAAAATGAGCATCCAAACCCATGCCAGGGCCTCCCCACCCTCACAGAGAGGAATTCCTTCCCCTTATCCCATCCATCCCTGCCCTCTGGCAGTGGGAAGCCATTCCCTGTGTCCTGTCCCTCCAGCCCTTGTCCCCAGTCCCTCTCCAGCTCTCCTGGAGCCCCTTCAGGCCCTGCAAGGGGCTCTGAGCTCTCCCTGGAGCCTTCTCCTCTCCAGGTGAGCACCCCAGCTCTCCCAGCCTGGCTCCAGGACAGAGGTGCACAGATGATTTTCTGTCATCCAGTCACAGAGTATGTTCTAAATCTAAAAGCAGCATTGGACTATTTTCTGTTGCCAATTCTGATGGAGAGAGAGGACACAGCGACCAGCTCAGTGGGGTTCTCCACTGAGTGAAACACCCTCTTCAGTATCAAATTCACTGATCAGCACTTCTGACTTTGATTTCTGGAGATCAATTCCTGAGCACTTGCACTCCCCACCAGTCACCCTAAAACCAATAAACGCAGTTCCAGAGCAGCTTAGATTTGGCTGCTGCCAGAGCTGCTGCTCAGCGGAGTCTGAAAATCCCTGGGATACCCCTCTGTGAGCCAACAGTGGCATGAATGGGCAGAGGAGGTAGAAGGCTTTGTGTCCAGCTGTGCTGCATCTGGATCCAGACACAGGCTCTGAGTTTTGCAGGAGCACAGTGCTGCTCCTAAAACCAAAAGAAAGGGGACAGAGGGGAGCTGGGGAGGGTGGGACTGTTGGTGTGTCCTGTGCAGGGCCAGGAGCTGAACTCAATGATCCCTGGGGGTCCCTTCCAGCTCAGGATATTCTGTGATCTTTAGTTCCTACATTTTAAGAACAGTTCAAAGGAAAACTCCTGTGTTGGCCCTGCTTGAAATACAACACTGTGGTCACTGAATGGGATTTGAAGGACAAGCAGTTTAGTGGGTATTTTTTCTTTAAGAAGGTAATCTTGGAATTTCTTGGCCCCATTTCAGAATTTCTGCAACACAGTGGAGTTCACTGAGTCATGGCAATCCAGTGGGAACACAGGTTTTGCCAGGGTTGAAATGTGAAACAGAAAACAGAGTTTTTACTCTTATTTTATTAAGAGTAAAAACTTTGTCACACACCTCAGAAATATACTTTAAATGCTTTGGAGAATTTCATATGGTCTAATTCACTTCACAATGAATAAACAAACAGCCTGGTCTATGGCAGGTGCCCCTGCCCATGGCAGGGGTGGAACAAGATGAGCTTTAAGGTCCCTTCCAACCCAAATATTTCTGGGATTCTGTGATATGGTAATAATTAACTCCTGTATCCCTCAGTGTGCTAATACCATCTTTCTCTTCATGGCTGGGCTAAGCAGACATGGCCAAGCTCCTCAAAGCAAACACTTCTGAAAGCCACCAGTCCCCCAGCAAGGACCAGCAACCTCTGCCCTGAGTGGTCCAGGCTGGCACAGGGCCCCTGGAAAAGTGCCCAGTGCATTTCCCACATCACCACCTCCTGCTGCCCACTCAGTCAACAACAAGCCTTTCCCAGTTCTGAGTAGATTTAAAAAAAAAAAAAGTAATAATCTATTGAGAGCTAATAATTATTCTAGTAATTTTATTTTAAAATATTTTAATTTATAGTTTGTTAATATAATTAAGAATACCTAATAATTAGTATCTTAGCTAAATCCTCTCTTAATATGTTAATTAATGTAATTAGTTAATTGTACGCTTTATTTCAATCAAGTGTTTGGACAACACCCTCAGGCACAGGGTGGAATTCTTGGGGTCTCCTGTGCAGGCCCAGGAGTAGGGCTCAATAATCCACAGGGGTCCTTTCCAGCTTGGGATATTCAAGATTCTGTGAATTATTCTGAGTTCAAAATGAAATCCTGCCCTGAGATTAAGGGAAGGGTTTCTCTTGACTCAGCTGAACCCAGGTTTAAACACGTCTGTTCCTGTCAAAGGACAGCTCACCAGAGCTGCTCCTTGGCACTGCACCCATTTCAGCTCTCTGCACAGGAGTTTCATGTACTTCATTGCACATTTGTGTGACAGTCACCTGGAACTTTTTACCAGCCTTTAACAAGAATCCTATTTCCTGCCTTTGCATCCTTCAGATACTCATGCACTCTGCTTATTTCACACTCCTTAGTTACTCTCAGGCCTAATGTTCCACCTATTTCACTTACCTGTAGGTTTTTCCATTGGTCTGATGAGGTTTGCTCTGAACTGAGGAGGCTCTGCAGGGCTGTCTGTGCATCCCCTGCTTTCTGTGCATCCCTTTCCTTGCAGCACAGAGGACAATTGGGGCAGTGCTGGGCAGCTGATGAAGAACCCATCAGGAATTACATCAGGCTCTAAAAGCAGCCTCAGCCTTGCTCTCTGTAAAATAAACATTGAGGGAAGGCTCTGGCTGCTCTTTTGGCATAAGCCCTTCAGTGTTTTGTACCAGCACCTAACAGCTTCACCAGGCACAGTGTGAGTAGGGACAAATTTACTGGTGCAGGAGTTGGGAAGTTCAAATTAAACCTCTCCTTTTCTTCCTTATCCCTCTTCATTTTAGGGAGCTACTGTAGAAGCCACTTCCAGCTGAGAATCAGGGTTAATGTGTGGCAGCATTTTGGGACACTGGGATTGATTGGCCACTGCTTGCTCCTTTCCCTTCATTTACCCAGAGTTGTTGGGAGTGTACTAAAGGGTGTATAATACATAAGGTGAGGTACACAGGGAGTAGCAAATTCCCTCACATGGGACTTCCATGACTTGATCCTTTCCCTGCTTTTGTGTTGTGCTGGGTTTAACTAACCAGCTTGACATCATCTGTATAGAGTTTTAATGCCAAAGGAGTATTTTTTCAGAAACATTCTCCTATTTCAGAAAGGACCTTTTCAGTCACCAAAAATACAGTCCTTAGTAGCATTATGTGGCTTGTAATAGCTTTATTTTGAAGATTGCTTTAATACAACAGGCTGGAAGAGAACAGTGTCTGATTTTCCAATGCCTCTTCACTGGAGTGGTTTTAAGTGTCTGAAACAAACCAGCCTAAAAATCCAATTCCACTATGACCAATAGAACAAATAAGAACAAATCTGGTTTCTCGTGTTGCAGCAACACACAGACTGACATCTGATGCCTCCAGTAGCTCCTGTCAGGACTCATCTTTACAGAACTATGACATTAAATACACAGCTCCAGCTTGGGGGCTGAAGGCCACACCATGCTCTGATGGCTCTAGAATTGAGTGATGGCCATTCTTTTGGGAGGCTAAGCTGACAGCAATACTCTCAGCTGAACCTGTCTCTTGACCAGTGTATCTGAGACCTGTCTTCCTCTCTTTCAAGGGTTTTTGTTTTCCCCTGCATATATATCAGGTTTTTAGCATTCGTCTTGTAAAGCAAGAACCTGTCTGCACCTATTAGAGTCCAGCTTGCTGACTACCTGGGGACAGAGCAAGAGGGGCTTTTTGGCATAAAGGTGTCACAGAATGTTTCATGTTGGAAAAGGACCTGTAGATAGAATCCAACCATTAACCCAGCACTGCCAGTATCTACTATCCCATCCATCCCTGCCCTCTGGCAGTGGGAGACATTCCCTGGGTCCTGTCCCTCCATCCCTTGTCCCCAGTCCCTCTCCAGCTCTCCTGGAGCCCCTTCAGGCCCTGCAAGGGGCTCTGAGCTCTCCCTGGAGCCTTCTCCTCTCCAGGTGAGCACCCCCAGCTCTCCCAGCCTGGCTCCAGAGGGGCTCCAGCCCTGGGAGCAGGTCCAGGGACTCCTCTGGACTCTCTCCAGCAGCTCCACATCCCTCCGATATTGAAGATCCTAGAGCTGGACACAGTAGAGGAAAACTTTCAGCTGCCATGCCCCAAGTTCTCAAGGCAAGGGAGAGAATTTTTAATGCATCAAGTTCCCCCACCATGACCACGGCACAAGCACCTAGAGCCCCTCTGCAAGCACAGGGATGTTTATTAGCAGTGGTTTCTCTCCCAGAAAAAGCCAACAGGTCTCATGTTCCACACTACAGGGAGAGCTCAGAGCACACCTTTCTGCATGGAAGGGCACAGCACACAAATCATCCTCCTGGGATGTGGATCTGGGCTGGGGCTGTGTATTCTATTTTTGGAGCAACACTGGAATGTTTCCAAGACCACCGTGACACAATCACTGCACTATGGGTGGTAAACAAGTCTCCACTGCTGCTGCAACCCTTCCTGCACTGCTTGCTGTGCATTCTTTAACCACTGCCTGCATTACAGGTTGTTGCCATGCTGCCACCTCTTCCTTGCACCCCTCGGAATACACACATGGAAAAGGCAAACCAACCCTGAGCCCCACTGAGCAGATCCCATCTACTGGGTGGAATCCACAGACAGATCAAGGTGAGAAATTACCTGGTGAGACAAGACTGCTGAACCAGCAGCTGCAGTGGGTAGCACAGATTATTTAAACCTTTTGTCAGTATACCACTTATAAATATGTTAGGTATATTAAAGCTTTTAAGGCATCTGGTGCTGCCAAAATCAAACTCTCTGGTGTTTCTCTGCCTGAGCCTTACCTGTATAAATACCTTACCACCTGCAATTATTTTAAGACTGAAGTCTAGACTTTTGTGCAGCAATTTAAACTCATGGTCAGAAAGCAGGTCGGGTATAAGCAGAGCTCCTGCACATTCAGCAGTAAATAGGTATTTCCCACCCAAGCAGTGAAGTCTTGTACCAAAGATCTTAAACAAAAGTTAATACTAGAATAATTAATACTATAATTAGAGTGTTGCAATTATTGTGAAGACCAAACATGGCCTTGAGTTTATTTCAATGTGGGCACTGTTTCCTTTAAAACCCACATCTTCATTTAGGAGAAAGTAAAGGCAATTCACCATCAGTTGCACAAAATGCTGTATTTTATTAACTAAATCAAAAAAGTACAGGTAAATTCACACAAAATGTTCAATATAAGCAATACTTAGCGTGTTTATAAGCTAGGACTGTGTCTGATTTGCAATTTAAATAGTGGCTGGTGTGAGCACAGCACATTAATGCTGCAAGGTGCTCAGAGCTGAAATCTCAGTATCCCACAGAACAGTGTCCAGCCAGAGCCCTACCTGAACTACTGCTGTGGTGCAGTGCAATTACATCAGAAGACATGGACTCATTTTTAACAATTCCATGAGAAACCACACCAGCATTTTGAAGTGGAAACTTCCCTCCTGCAGGACTGTAAATAATGCACCACTGAGAGCTTGTTTCACTTCGAGTGCCCACGCCTGGTGAGAAAGCACCAGCTTTCAGGGGAGCTGGAACCTGATACTTTTGGAGAAAGAAAACTGGAGTTTTTCCACTTGAAATGCACCAAGCCAAAGGAAGGTGTGTTTCAGCTCCCTGTGAGCACACAGTACTAGTACCTTGATGTTCAGAAGCTCACACCACTTCCACCCCAACCTCAGGGGCCTCCAGCTCACTCCAGAAGGAGCTGCCTTCCCAGCACAGCCTCTTACTTACCACAGCCCAGTGTCCCCAAAGTGCAGCCCCAATGTCACCATGCTGCATTCCAGCCAGCATTCCTACACTTCCATTTGGGACCAAATCTGCCAAGACACAGTTTTATTAAGCCTCAGCACACTTAGAAATACCTTGTCCTTTCTCTGCATGTCCCAAAGCTGCAGAGGTTTGCAGGCTGGAGCCCAAATGGTCCTGGTGTTATAATAAAGCCCTAAGAAAGGCAGCAGGTTGTATAGTTACCTCCTTGTGAGCAAAATCCCTGCCCTAAAACTATGCAACCTACTACCTCTTCCTAGGAGCCCCACGCTTCCTCTGTGCAGTTCTTCACTCTCTGCAGGACTTTAGCTCCCCAGCTGCTCTGCTCTTCTGCCCTGGCTGGGCACACACTCCGAGGTGACACTGTCAGCACTGACAAACAGTGGCTCACTGCCTGGAACACTCACCAACAGCTCCAATTTCACTCTGCCTAAGCTAAACTTCCCATCCCAAAAAGCATTTATTTCCATGGGGTTTTTGTTACTACAGCAAGCTGCTTGCTGGGCATGGTAGCACAGAACCAGTTACAGACTGGGTACACCAAGCACAGCAGGAGGAAAGAGAATGCAATAAACTTTAAATGTCTTTTTACAGAAACAATACCACCTCAGAGAAAAGTTCTGGTTCTTGGATGCTCAAACTCCATAGCTTCACACCCCCCCAGAAAGGTGAGAGGTCAGTTTTGGCCAAAATTGGCCAACACTTAAATTGTGCATTAGATCTGGAAAAGCTGCAGAAAAACATGCAGACTTATTAATAAAGGATAACTTCAAGTTTTCCCTCCAACTTCTACCAAGCAGCTGGGAGTCACAGTTTTAATGCATTATGGAAACTGGGGTGCCAGAAGAATTTAAGTCACAATGCACAAGCTTGAGCTCCCTGTATTTTACATTCTCCTAAATGGCTTGGAATAACTTCCCTCTGTGGAGTGTTCCACCCTCTGCCTAAAGCATGGGCATTTTTCATCCCCAGCCAGCACTGTGCCACTCACCTTGGGAGAAAAGTCATGTTAAGTCAAAGATACCTGTGGGAGTTGCACCATTCACACTGACTGTCAGTCCTGTACATTCTGGCACTGCTGCTTTACAACCCTGAATTCATCTGGTTTCACCCAATGAGTGTTTTTAGCCCAGGACTGGCTGCAAGGGAGTGCAGTTTGTTTTACTCCTCAGGGAAGGCAATAGATTGTATAGTTATCTCCTGAACAGGGTAAAATAACTACCCTACAACTATACAATCTACTACCTCACTCTGACAGAGAAGCACAGACTTCAGCAAGAGCTCAGCAGCCAACCTCAGTTTCATTCTGAAGGATGTTTGATACAACACCCCAACAACTGGGACACCAGGAATTTGTATTCGGTTACCCCACCACACACATACAGGAATAACCTATTCTTTTTATTCATTAGGGCAGAAAAATTAATGCATAATGAAACCTAGCTTTTCTAAGAACTAGAAAAATCTAAACAGAATTCCCACAGCTACTACACAAATATTTTGTCCTGTCATAAGCACTACAAGTACAGAAGTTCAGCAAAATCTGACATTGAGCTTAAAACTGAGAAACTTCCATTGTTGATTATCTGCTGCTTTAGGAAAGACAGTAGATTGTATAGTTATCTCCCAGTGGTGGGTATGACCCTAAAACTATACAACCTACTACCTCATCCCACAGTGCAGGCATCTTCAGAGCTGGGGCAGGATTGCTGCTTCAGTCAAGACAAGTCAGGCTAGCTGCAGACAGCATTTATAACACTCACCACAGAAAAAGCCTTCCCCTTGCTCCCCCTAGTCACAGAAGGAAGTTATTAAGATTCCTTAATTTCAAAATTTTACCAGTTGCCTGGGTCTTAAGTAAGCAAGTTGTAGCAGTCATAGCCACTACACTCATTAAAATTCTGCTGAATTACCAGTTGTGTTCCACAGGTGACACTTCTCACCTGAAATCAGAAGAAAAGACTATGAGTAACACTGTAGGCAGACACACACTTCTTCCTCTTTAGAACTTAAAAATAATGCAATCTAAGACCACAGCTATGGGACTGATTTATATGGATCAGGATGAGGCCCTAATATTTGTAATCCCGATTAAAAATATATTATTACATAGAGTGACCTGTTGTAACAATCGCTTAAAAAAAAAAAAAAAAAATCAGGCACTGTCCAAAGTACTGCTTGGAGCTTTTTCTGCTAGTCTTAAATTACATTAAGCTTTATGCATGGGAATTCTTTTATTAGAAACAAAACTCAGTAAGATTATGGCCTCTACCCTGACATTTAGTTGTTAAACTACCTTACCAAAAGGCCACTGAAAAGACATGTTTTCCCATCAGAAAGAGGTCTGAGTTTCTTTAACTGCCCCTGATGTAACTTTAAAGCCAATTTCCACATTAACACAGCACATCATCATCTCTGAATACTGAAATGAAAACACTTGCCAGACAGACGTGTGACTCAGAACCCCCTTCATAGCAAGGACAGCTCAAGAACAGGGCTGGAAAGGAAAATGATTGCTTGTCCAGGTAGTTTATACAACAGCTAAAAATGCTTCGAGAAAAGCAGTTTTTAAAACATTAAACACATTCTACTAGTACTTGATCCCAGTTGCAGCCTGCTGTTTTCAGCCCACTCTCCAAACAAAGGCTGCACAGAACAAGAGCACCCTCATGCCCGTTGGTGTCCTTGCCAAGCACACAGCGCGTGATCCCGTGCACTCACACAAAGGGATGACGTTATTCCTTGGACAGACACAAAATCAAATTACTTTCCAGCCCCCTCAGTGCCTTACTACAGAATCCTTTATATAAATAGTGATGATTGGCTGAATCGACCTTAAAATCTCACTTGTAACTGGTATAAATCCCATTATTTGCTTTTGCTAACTTACACATCTACTAGAAAACAAACTTCAGCATGGACACCAGTACTTGGTCCCAATGCTCAAAGGAGGAATAAATCAGAACAGCAGCTCTGGGCCAGAGTCAAAGCTTTACAGAGCACTGGCCCTCATCACATCCTTTTAAATCAGCTCTGGCAAAGCTGACATTCAGCAGGGAAGCTGACATTGCTTTCAGTTCCCTATTCCTGCATCCCAGCCTTCAGCAGCTGAGCAGAATCCCTGTGAATTCCCATTCCTCAGGGGGAGAGGCAGCCTGGCCAGGGAGCTGAGCTGCACAGCACCACCTCTGCACCTTCAGTTGGACAGTGACCCCAGGGAACTAATGAAGTCCCACGTTCAATGTCTGAAGCTGATGGCTCTGTGATGTACTGAAATTGTTCAAAGCACGTTGAAAACCAGGACAGGTGTTACACATCTGTTTAAATTTTACAAAATGTAAGGCAATGCTTCTGCATTTCTTTTTACAATTAAGCCTGAAAGATGCAAAGATTACAATGAACCTAGGAATTGATTGGTTTCATTTCTCCACCTTTAGACAAAGCTTAGTTGCAAACCCAACCAACCTGACATGTATCAAACAGCTTTTCTTTTTAGTATTCTGCTTTACATTAATCCTGCATTTTGGGGCATTTTTAACTCGTGGATTATTTCTAACAGTCTTTCCAAGGTGAATCACCTAGGCTGCCATGTTCTTGGACAGGTGAGATCTGCCAGGTCCCCTTGGGAGCCTGCTGAGTGCTGCTTCTCTCACACCATGCATCAGGGGGTTCTGGCACTCACAGCAGCAGGGAAGCCTGACAAATTATCCTGCTGGCACAGCCTCTACTGAGCTGGTGTGTTCTCATCCCCAGTGAATCCAGAGCTGCAGAAGCTCCCTGCTGCTGATGCCAGTGAAGCACAGGAGCTCAGGGTCATGCACCTGCATGTTCACACTTTCAGCACAACACATTGTGAGAGACAAGCTTCAAACAATCTCTGTGTTGTCTGCTTTCCCTGTTAAAAAAGCCAGGTTCCCAAGGAGCTGCTTTTCCTGCCAGCACACGTTTAAAATTCCCAGAGCAGTGCAAGGGGAGAAACTGACTCCAACTGTGGAGCTGGACAATCTCAGCATCCCCAGCTCCCAAGCCCGATCCCGAGGCTGCAGCTCTGGCTGCACATCTCCCACCACACGATGGAGCTCCAGGATTTGCTCCAACACCAATTCCTCAGTTTTACCTCGGGATTCCAGCAGCACTCCCTGCACTGCAGCCACACTTCCTGAATCCCAGGAGCTCCCGCTGAGTGAAGGAGTACCGCCTTCTCCAGCTGTGCCAAGCATCCCAGGGGACTGATGCAGCCTTCTGCCTCAAATGTGCTCATTCCATGGGGTTTTTGTGGGACTGGGGAGTGCACAACAGGAAGAAAGGGAGCAGCACAATTAATATAAAATTAATTATTCCTGATACCGCTTCCCCTCATTCCACCTCATCACATGCTACAGGCACATCTCAGCCCCTCTTCCCAAAACAAGCTCAGGAAAATCAGATGATGACTGACACAAAAGTTTCAGCATAAACTAAAACAGTTTCCTCTTCTATATTCAGTTTTGGATTGTACCTTCCTTTGTCTTAACAATGTGCTAATTTGAAGGTAACACCTCTCAGCTCAAGCCCAGGCACCTCTTTTTCCCCTGCTCAGACCCAAAATTGAAACATTTAATACCTCTTTTTGGACCTGCCAGCCCACTGAGCAGCAAAATGCTGGAGGCAGAGTAAAACACACCAGAAAGCTGCTCTGAACTGGGAAATTGTACTGAGGAGAAAAGGAGAACACGCAGCTCCAGCACACACAAATGCACAGATGTGCTCACCACAGTCCACCCACCCAGACAGGGATACGTGTCCACAATGGTATTTTTTGGAATTTTTTACACAACATTAATACCACTGACTGCTACCACTAATGCCTTTATCTACTGCCTCAATTGGAAATGCAGGGGGTTTTCCAAAATCTCTACCCCACTTGCATTTAATTAACACAGAGCATTCTGGCTTTAAGTAATAATCACAAGATATTACTGTTCTGCTACATTTTCAATTAGTGTGTTTGTTTTCTATTTAGTTTTCTAACCATGTAGTTATAGACAGAATATAAATATCCAGAAACTGTGGCCTGAGAGAAATGGGAAGTGACCACTGTCCACTCAAGCACTGAGTGAAGCCTGTCTCCTGTGGAGAAGTAAAGTCTGTGAGCACAATTAATGATTTCTGCTATGAACAGAGAACCAAAGGATCACTGGCATCTCTCCCTACACACACACTCGATTTTACAGCAATAGTACTAAACTCTCTGCATCCAAGTGCTGCCATGTGCCACAGCACTGCACAGTACTGCTGGAAACCTCAGGGAGGCCTGAGAATGACTACACCAAAATGGTCAGATTTTCTACTCCACTTCCAGTACTCCTCTCTCAGTACACAGAATAAAGGCAGATATTTATAAATAAATAAATAAATGTACACTTCAGCTTCAAACATTACAAAGGCCTCCGTGCCCTTCTCAAAGGGTATCAGTTTTGTTACCTGGCCCTGCTTCAAGCATAAATGTGTGTGTATATATATATATATGAAATACACAAATGTGTATTTATTCACTAGATCTGTGTCTCTTAGAACATGCTAGGAGCAAGTAGGCTTTTTCTGCAAAAAGTTTACACATCATAACTATTACACAAATTCAGCATGAAAGTAAGTGCACAAAAATATTTCAAGATTGCTGTTACATTATTAATTGGCAATATAATCAAACATCTATTACCATCTCTAAGTCCTGGGAGCCTTTCACTATTTGTAATGAACTGATGTTTTCCACCACTAAAAACACAGGAAAATACAGAAGACATTCATCAAAAGGAAAGTGAAGTAAGGATACAGCTCATTGCACTAGGAAAACAAAGCAAGTGAACTCATGTTTTATCTAAACTTCCTTTCAACTAAGGAAGTACTAAATCTTCAGTATTAGTATGCAAAATCATTTCCTAGCATGACCTATGTGAATTGAGGTTGCACATAAGATACACAGAGTACAACTTGGGAAAAACTCAGTGAAAAAAAAAAATCACAGCCACCAATTCTCGATTAAAAATATCACAATACAGCTATTTACTAAGTCCTTCTTCATGAAGCTAACTATCATAGGACAAAAAAATCCCTCATTAGCCCATTATTGCATGTTGACAGCAGCAAGTTTGAACCACCAGTGCAAAAAACTTCTTGGGAGTTCAGACTATTTAACACCTGTTTCTGTGAACAGAAATGGTCAAATTTAACAGCAGAATCCACAGCAGCAAATAACTATTTGGTGAGGCCCCTGGCATCTGGGGATTTTTGAAGATGCCCTGTTTCTTAAATATTATTTAAGTCATTGCTTTTGAAGGGACAGATTGATTTTCTCAAAAATTCTGTTATGGATTCAATTTGCCCCACTACTGCTATTGAGCACGGTTCCTGTGTACAATTTGAATGGGAGCAATTTCTCCCTGCCAGTTAAGCACTTCTATCACAAAACTGCCTGTACAGAGCAGTACGGATAAAGAGCAGCACCAACAAGGTGGGACAGGCACATCACTAAACAAGGATTATCCCAACCTTGACCATCAGGTTGAGTTTTCACTCCTGAAGCAAATCACAGAACTGTTAAGGTTGGAAGGGACCTCTGGAAATCATCCAGTCCAACCCCCTGCCAAGGCAGGGTCACCCAGAGCAGGTGACACAGGAACATGTCCAGGTGGGTTTGGAATGTCTCCAGCGAGGAGTCTGGAAATGTCTCCATGCCCTCCCTGGGCAGCCTCCTTCAGTGTTCTGCCACCTTCATAAAAGTTGTAATGTAAAATCATAAAAATACAATTTGATAGGGTAACACCTTCATCTGAAACTGACTGAGCCGTGCCAGAATAAAGTCACCAGCAGCAGTTACGGTGTGCCAGGGCCGAACCCTGATCTGTGCCACCACCAGCCCTGCAAAGGAACCCACATGTGCTGAGCCCTCAGCCGGCCCAGGGGCTGAGCTGCCCACGTGAAAGGCAACAGCCACTCCTGCAATGCCCAGAGGCCAGCCACAGCTCTGGACAGAAACTGCAGGTAGGCCTTACTCCAGGGCACCTCTGTTCCACCGCGGTGCTGCTGCTCAGGTGCGCAGCCAGCCCCGAGCACGCCGTGACCCGCCCTGGCTGCGATGTGCCCGTGTCACCGCCGCCACACGCTGCCGGGCAGGGCCGCACCGGCCCCAGCGCCGGTGCTCACGACCCACTTCCAGGACAAGCCGCTCGTGAGGAACCAGGCGGGAGCTGCCGGGGGCGATGGGCCCAGGAAGGCACAGCCCCACGCCAGGTAATGGGGCTCGCTATAAACGACAGCCCTGAGCAGCCCCCGTACCCCCTGACAGAGGCTGGGCGGCCAAGGCACTTCCACCTTCTTACTAATGGATTTTCTTCACCTTTCGCCCCTCGGCCCGAGCTCAGCCCCCGCTGCCGCCTTCTCGGTGCCCG
>VZSE01000396.1:0-29349 GCA_013398275.1 Promerops cafer
GGTGCAGTGGAGGGGCTGGGGGTGTGTGAAGGGGGCTGGGGGTACCAGGGAGGGGCGTACCGGGGACAGGCTGGGGGTGCCGAGAAGGCGGTAGGCAGCGCTGGGCAGTCGGGAGGGAGCAGGACTCGGCTCACGATTAGGAGGGGATACAAGGAGGTGCGTGGGGCAGTTGCCAGGACACGGAATGAGACCAAGTAAAGTCAGGCTGATGGGGTTACTGCAGGACGGGTGGGTGTGGGAGGTGTTGGGCCGGGGATGGGTGCTGGTAGGGAGTGGCGCCTGCACAGGTAGAGCCGCTGCGGGCTGAGCCTGCCTGTCCTTCCCTCTAGGATGCAGCGGTGGCCAGTGGTGCTTTTCCTGGCCTGGGTTTGCCTTCTCTTTTTTGCTGGTATCGGGCTCTTCATGAGCGGCTTCCTGCTCACCCGGATCGAGCTTGCCAGCAGCAGTTCCTGCTCAGACCCACTCGTGCCTCCACCTTGGGAGCGGCAGAGCCTCCCGCCCGGCTCCTGCTGGGCTCCCCAACGCTTTTCCAAGGCCGTGCTTGTCATCATCGACGCCCTTCATTTTGAGTTCGCCCGCTTTGACCCTGCCAAGGCCAGCCCGCTGCCCTACGAGAACAAACTGGGTGTCCTGCACCAGCTGGCCACCTCCCAGCCCCGCCATGCCCGGCTCTACCGCTTCCGAGCTGACCCCCCCACGGCCACCATGCAGCGCATCAAGGGCCTCACCACCGGCTCGCTGCCCACCTTCATCGACGTGGGCAGCAACTTTGCCTCCTACGCCATCCAGGAGGACAACCTGCTGGCACAGCTGGTGCAGAACGGTGAGTTTAGCCTTTAGCTCAGGCAGGGGAGTTTCAGGATAGATATTAAAAAAACATTTTTTCACGGGCATAGGAATAGGTTGCCCAGGGAGATGGTGGAGTCACCATCCCTGGAAGTGCTTAAGAGGCTTGCGGATCTCGTGCTGGGTGGTGTGGTTTAGGGTTTATAGTGGTAGGTGGATGATTGGATTGGATAGTTTTGAAGGTCTCTTTCAACCTTGGTGATTCTGTGACTGGGGCTGTTCAGCCTGGAGAAGAGAAGGTTGTATAGAGACCTCGTAGCAGCCTTCCAGTACCTGAAGGGGGCCTACACAGAAGCTGGAAATGAATTCTTTGTCAGAGATTGTAGTGATAGAATGAAGACCGATGGGTAGAAATTGACAGAGAAGTTTGAGTTAGATATTAAGAAGAAATTCTTTACTATGAGGGTGATGAGACACTGGAATAGGATCCCCAGGGAGATTGTGGATGCCCTATCCCTGGCAGTGTTTAAGGCCAGATTGAATAAAGCCTTGAGCACCCTGATCTAGTGGGAAGTGTCCCTGCCCATGGGAAGGGGCTTGGAACTGGATGATCTTTAAGGTCCCTTCCAACTTCTTAACATTCTATGATTCTATGACTCTGTGTGGACAGGGCAGCAGCCCACTGGGACAGGGCATGTGCAAACCTCTGCTCGGTTTAACCTGTATTCAAAACTTTGATTACTTTCTCCCTGGGAAGGGCACTGCTTACCACAGATCCACCCTGTGAGCTGATTCTTTTGCCTGCTTAATGACAGTTAATGGCAGGGTTGTCATGCAGGCAGGGTGCCTCCAACTTGGGTTGGGAGTGAGAAGTAGCTGTGACCATCTTCATCTTCATCATCTTCAAAGATGGTGAGAAAGCAGGTGAAAGTAGCTGCACTGATGGTGTTTGTCCCAAGGTCACCCCCAGGAATGCCTGTAGGAAGCCAAGGGCAGTCTGTCCTGTCGGGTGAGGCACGTGACAGGGGAGGAGCCAGGTGTGTCAGGTGGTGCCAGGTATGGTGTGGAGGTGTCCCTCAGGCAGCCAGCCTGCCTGGAAAGCTGCCTCCAGCCGTGAGGCAGCAACCTCATCCCATTTTCATTGTAGTTTGGTGCTGCTGGGGGGTGCTTAGTGCACTGTAAAGGGCTTGTTATGATGGTGTGATGGAGTAGAGGGAAGAGGACAGGCCACAGTGGTTTGTTACCCAGGGAGACTTCCTCCCAAGGCTCAGAGTGGGCTAAGGCAACATGATTTTGTGTGAGCAAGGTGGGCAAGTGCAGTAAATTATCTGAGGCAAAATGAAGATGATGATCACCAGTAGATCCTGTGCCAGAGTAGCACTCTCAGAGAAAAGGGTTCCTGCTCCCAGGCTGAAGAGGCTCTGTGGAAACACAGCTGGCTGATAGCAGGCAGGGCAAGGGGAGCAAGAGCAGAGGGAAGCATCAGTGCTTTTGCCTTCTCTTTTCCATGTGTGGAACACCCTCAGCATTGTGTATAAAAGCCAGAGCTCAGGACTCACATCTTCTGCTCCATCACCTGCTGCCTTACATTTTGCGGTGGGGTCACAGGCCTCAGGTGAGGCTCTGTCTGCTTCATGCTGCACCCTGTGCACCCACCTGTGTTGTGGTGGCCCAAGAGTCTTTTTGCAGGGGTGAATCTCAGGTCAGCAATAAGTCCTGAGGTCATGCAGTGGGTTTGGTGTGGGGAGTGGTATATATGATACTCCCTGTATTCAAAGTCATTTACAGACTGATGGTCATTTTTTTAGTGAAAATTTTAGTTTTGAGTGTGGGTTGGAGAGGAGCCATTGCTCCAGACCCTGACCTGGGTCTGCCCAGGCTCTTTGGATTGTTGTGGTAACAGCACAACTCAGGAGGGCTCCATCTCTCATTGGTTCCTTTCTCTCTGGCTCAGGAAGGAGAGTGGTCTTCATGGGTGATGACACATGGGAAGGACTCTTTCCAAAGAAGTTTTTCCGCTCGTATTTCTTCCCTTCTTTTAATGTGAAGGATCTTCACACTGTGGATGATGGAATCCTGCAGCATCTCTATCCAACTGGTAAGTAGCTGTTTAACCAGGGTGTGGATAAACCTTGGCCTAATGTGGGAGTCCTACTGCAATTTGAGGTAGGGCTGAAGGATTTTTTTTGTTACAAAGCAGCACTGGGCAGTTACACACTGCTGCCCAAGGATTACAGTGCTCTAGCTGGATTTCCACAGATAAGCCAGTTCTTGGAGCCCACAGACCGTTTCTGTAGATACCTTTCCTCTGTCTGGGACAAAATTCAGCTTTTTGGGATTAGGTTAGACTTCTACATCTGTCTTACAAAATACACTGGCAGGATGGAGACAGAGGAGCAACTTAACTCTGACACATGGCTGCCTAGGCAAGCACACAGTGCTCTGGGGAAAGAATAAGTCAGGAGGCTGAGACACAGCACTTCTCTCAGCAAAGCATTGGTGCTTCGTAGTCATGGGAAGAAGATGAAGCATGAAATAGGTGATTCCACCCCGCTGAGGTCCTGGGACCAAGGAAAATGCTCTTTCATTTTTCTGCGTATGAATCTGAGCAAATAAGGGGTGCAGTGGCCTCTCACAGGCAAGTCTGTGTGCCTTGTGTGAGAGCTGTAGGTCATCATTTAACTTCAGATATGTTGGTTTTCATGTGTCAAGGCCCTGAAGCAGAGGGGCGAGGCCAGGGTAACTTTCTAACTAGGGACTGTGTTGGTGTGTCATGCCCATGTCCTGGGTGGGATGCAGAGGGACACATTGATGGGTCCAACCTAAAATATCTCCAGGGAAGGATGGGAGTTCTGGGTTCTCCTTTTTCTGAGCATACCTTTGTTTTAGCTAAGTCTGTGGCAGTTTGAGGTAAGCTCAAGATGACTTGGGTGACATTGTACTGTTCCCCTCCTGAGGGATGGGGAGAAAAAAACAGGGATCCTGGGATGTTTGCCAGGCTTTGAGGTCCGTGTGCCATTGCACCCACAAACCTCTGGCCAAGAATGTGCCTCACTTAAAACCTGCATCAATTTCCTCAAGAGCTGTCAGTGACAGTGGCAGGAGGGGAAGAAACAGCAGTATCCAGAGGCAACCAGGAAATTCTGGCAGGAGGATCCAGGCTTAGAATTCCAGGCTGGTTCATGATAAGTTTGCTTTTGTTCTGCAGTGGACAGTGGTGAATGGGATGTGCTGATTGCTCACTTCCTTGGCGTGGACCACTGTGGGCACAAGCATGGACCCGACCATCCTGAGATGGCGAAGAAGCTCACCCAGATGAATGAGATGCTCAGGTGATTAGTGTGGCGCTGAGGGGTTGCTAGCTGCCCTCTTCCTTCAGCCAGGCTGGTGGGATCTTCCCAGGGAATTGACAGATGCAGAGGGCAACTGGGAATCCTTACTGAGCCTGTTAACATGAAAAACAGCTTTGGCCAGCAGCAGCTGGAACCCCAGCTATGGGCAGTATTGCTTACATAGGTTAAGTGCTGAGAGGTTTGGTTTCATAAGTAAGGCTGCCTTCAGGTCTTGTTTCTCTACCAAACCATGAGATGATAGTGCAGGTGGAGTGTAACTGAGCCTTGCTCTTTCCATCTTTAACATGGAGATTGTCCCGCTGAGGTCTGGCTAACGTTTGAGCAGCAGATGGAGGACCCTGGCTAGGGAATGAGTGCTGCTGCATTTACCACACAGCCACGAGCTGCACCTTTGAGTCACAGGGCAGGATGGGATACAGAAATTTCAGTCATGCAGATGTGTTTTAGCCCAAAATGCTGCAGCTTCTGATTCTTAGGATTTCTTTAAGTTTTGCTGCTAGAAGGTGTTGGTAACTTGCCCTGATGTATCTGAGAGCACGGCATATACTGTGTCATACCTACTGCATCCTTCAGGGACTAATCCCTGGTTTCTTTCCCTTTGAAGTGGGAGATGGCTCACATAACATGATACATGACCTGAATAGAAGCAGCCTAAAATTTTGTTTTTGTCAGGAACCTTTCTTCTGAATTGCATTTTGTCACAATTCCTGATGGCACTGTTCACTGGGGACCCTAGCAAGATTGATCCACTCTGTCTCAGGGCTCTGAATTTTCCGTTTGGCTTTAAAGTAACAATTTAAAACACACTGGTCCTTGGCTTGTTACAGTTCTGCATCAGCATTTAGTTTTGCTCATATCCTTTTTTGAGCTTCACCTCTGTGGTGCAGGCAGGCTTGCTGGGGAGATGTCCTCTTCCACGTAGGCTAGGGGGGCCCTTGCTCAGGGAGGAGTTGACCTGCTTTATCTCGGTGACAGGTCCTTGGTGGATCACCTGGGGAATGACACTCTTCTTCTGGTGGCTGGGGACCACGGCATGACAGAAACTGGAGACCATGGTGGCGACAGCGAGAAGGAAGTCAATGCAGCACTGTTTGTATACAGCAGGACACCCCTGTTTGGCAGTGGCCCTCCAGAGGTGAGAAGCTGACTCTTAGCTATCCCTGTCTGAGTTGGTGCCTGAAAACTGCATCCTGAGATTACAGAGAGTAACAGTTTGACTGGGATTTTTTAGACTGAAAGGGATGGGGAGTCTGTCATAGAATCATGGAATAAGCTGAGTTGGAAGGGACACATCAGGATCATCAAGTCTAGCTCCTGGCCCTGCACAGGACACCCCAGGGGTCACACCATGTTCCTAAGAACATTGTCCAAATACATCCTGAACTCTGTTGGGCTTGGTGCTGTGACTACTTCCCTGGGAGCCTGTTGCAATACCCAGCCATCCCCTGCGTCAAGAACCTTTTCCTATTGTCCAACCTAAATCTCTCCTGATACAACTTCAGGCCATTCCCTCAGGTCCTGTTACTGGTTACCACAGCAAAGAGATCAGTGCCCAACCCTCTTCTTCCCCTCATTAGCATGTTGAAGACCACCAGGAGGTCTCCCCTCTGTCTCCTCTTCTCCCACCTGAGCAGACCAAATAGCCACTCCTCACATGGCTTCCCCTCCAGACCCTTCATCAGCCTCCTGGATGTCATTTGAATGCTTCCTAATAGCTTAACGTCTTTCTTGTATTTTGGTGCCTAAGACTGCCCCCAGCACTTGAGGCCACCCCAGTGCAGAGCAGAGCAGAGCAGAACAATCCCCTTCCTTACCTGTCTGGTGATGCTGTGCCTGATGCCCCACAGGACAAGGTTGGCCCTGCTGGCTGCCAGGGCACTGCTGAGTCACATTCAACTTGTCATCAACCAGGGCCTCCAGGTGTCTTTTCATGGTGCTGCTTTCCAGCCTTTTTACCTTGATTGAGAGGAGTGGGAAGTCTGTCACCTTGTCTCGAGAGAAGAGTAGGAGGGCTGACACAGGATGCAGAGGACTGAAGTGTTTGGAATGCATGTTCAGGTCACTACAGCTGTGAGGGGTGCTTGTGTGGGGCCAGGTGAGCTGTTGGACAGCCAGTGCCTTCCCCATCAACCTGCAGCTCCCAGCAGGCATGCTTCTCACCACAGGACCCTTGGGGAGAGCAGAGCTGTCAGCCTCNCTTCTCCCACCTGAGCAGACCAAATAGCCACTCCTCACATGGCTTCCCCTCCAGACCCTTCATCAGCCTCCTGGATGTCATTTGAATGCTTCCTAATAGCTTAACGTCTTTCTTGTATTTTGGTGCCTAAGACTGCCCCCAGCACTTGAGGCCACCCCAGTGCAGAGCAGAGCAGAGCAGAACAATCCCCTTCCTTACCTGTCTGGTGATGCTGTGCCTGATGCCCCACAGGACAAGGTTGGCCCTGCTGGCTGCCAGGGCACTGCTGAGTCACATTCAACTTGTCATCAACCAGGGCCTCCAGGTGTCTTTTCATGGTGCTGCTTTCCAGCCTTTTTACCTTGATTGAGAGGAGTGGGAAGTCTGTCACCTTGTCTCGAGAGAAGAGTAGGAGGGCTGACACAGGATGCAGAGGACTGAAGTGTTTGGAATGCATGTTCAGGTCACTACAGCTGTGAGGGGTGCTTGTGTGGGGCCAGGTGAGCTGTTGGACAGCCAGTGCCTTCCCCATCAACCTGCAGCTCCCAGCAGGCATGCTTCTCACCACAGGACCCTTGGGGAGAGCAGAGCTGTCAGCCTCTGCCTGGATTCACCTTTGAACAGGGATGTCTTCCCCACTGAACAGTCCTCTCACATGAGTGAAAAGCTGCATTTCTGTGTTCTCTCTAAATTTCTGATTCCTCCCCTGTCTCGCCAGGAGCCTGAGACCATTCCCCAAGTGAACCTGGTGCCTACTGTGGCCCTGCTGCTGGGGGTGCCCATCCCCTACAGTAATATTGGGGAGGTGATGGCCGAGCTGTTCGCTGGGGATGGTGACGCTGTGTCTGCAGCCTTGCAGCAGCTCTCAGTCTATCACATCAATGCCAAGCAGGTATGGCCTGTGGTAAGCCTCACGTTGAACTACAGGGGAGGAGAGGGTTTTTAAGCACAAACCTCTTCTGTTCGGTGGAGGTGAGATGGTGACATGCTGTCAGCTTCACAGGGAACTTACTTTGAAGCATTACATCCCTGTAGAGTTTGCTCCAGTAAAGGGCAGCCCCATTTACCCTAGAGAGAAATGAGAGCCACCTGTTTAGTGCTGTGGAATGGAAAATACTGTCTGGGAAGGTGGAGGGTGGCTGGACCCAGATGGTCAGAAGTGGATTAAGTAATAGAGGACGCTGGTTCCTCAAGTCTGAAGATGACCAGAGGCAAGTGTTGTGATTGGAGATTTGAAAGTAAAAGTGGAGATTTTTATGCTGCTTCAATTTTGAAGGAGAAACAGGATTAACGAAAAAGCTATTCTAGATTAGTGAAAGAAGGAAAACAGTAATGAAAGACCAAATTTTTAAAAAAAGCGTAACAGGTAATACTAAAGTAGGATACTGAAGGGGCAGTTTACACAAAGTGCAACAAAATACAGAAGCCCCAGGAGCAGATTGACAAAATCTGAATGAGAGTCTCTACACCAGGTATAAAATAAGCCTAGGCAGTGAGCAGGCTAAGTGAGAGCCTCTGTGGATGATGTGAGGCCCATCTATTGTTGCTCTGGTCATGCTACAGATCCAGATTTGCCACATGCATTGCAAGGCATGTATCTCAGCTAAGGGCCAGTCTGCCTTTGAGGGACTCTGGATTGCTGGGAGCACAGGAATAACTCCTCCAGTGCCCAACCAGCTCCTTGGAGCTGTTGGACACCACTGGTGCAAGCCAGTGAGGAGCTGGAGAGAGTGACTGCTGATGGGGAGACAGAAATACTCAGCTCTGTAATTATGGAGCAGCAGAGTGTTCTGACATTTAAAGATCATACTGTATGTTAGTGTCCATTAATCACTGAGGGTATCAATCATCATTTGTTAAGAATTAGCGTTATCAAGTTGTGCCTTTTTCAATACTTGCACTCATTGTTTGAGGAGGCTTCTGGCTCAATAACAGTGGTGTTAAAGAAGCCATGGCATTCCAGGGAGGCCTGTGAGCGAGCCAGTGCATGTGTCTGCCATCTGTGGGCAGGGCAGACTGATTCTGACTGTGCTCTGAGGCAGATGGAAGGTGTGTGAAGTTATGGGTGCATTTCAGGACTGGAGAGATCTACACTGCTAAGCAGATGGATGTGTGTGCAGGTGTTCTGCCCTGCTAATGCCCCTGTAAGACTTCTTTTATGACTTTGGGATCATAGCTGCCTCCGTTCATGTCCTCCTGAAGTAGAAAGCAAAAAGAATGACTTTTCCTTAAACTGTGGTACAGTGTATTAATGTGCTAATATTGAAGAAAGGGAAGCAGTTTGGTTTCATCCACTGTAAGTTTTTTAGTGTGGTGTTTTTCCTCAGACAAAACTGTAAAGCTCAACATGGGGTACAGATTAACAAGTCATTAATAGTAATGACTTGACCTTCTGGAGGACGTTTGCTCTGGGTGATGTGGCTGGGGACAGGTCTGCCCTGGCACGGTTTGGTAAATTGGGATTGTTCCCATTATGAAGGGGCAGTGTGAAGCAGTGAATCCTATTCCCAGTTTTCCCAGTGCTGCTGTCTGATCCTGTGTCTTCTCTTCTGTAGGTGGATCGCTTCCTGCAGTCCTACTCGCTAGTGGCTCAGGACCTGCCAGCAGAGCAGCTCCAGCACCTGCAGGAGCTCTTCTCCAGTGCTGTGGAGGAGCACACGCAGCTCCTGACCCAGGTGCAGGGGACAACGGTGCCTCCGGAGCTCAAGCCAAGGCTGGGAAGCCTCATCAGTCGCTTCCAGCGCTACTTGCGGGAGGCACGGGCTGTGTGCACCCAGTCCTGGGCCCGCTTCCACCCCCTGCGTATGGTGGGGGGCTGCATCCTTATTGCTTCCTCCTGCTTGCTCTGCTACATGGCCTCAGAGCTGGCTGCGTCCTCACAATCTTTTTGTTGCAGCTGCCTCCTGTACCCGCTCTTCTGGGGCCCTGTGGGGGCTGCTGTGCTATGGCTGGTCCACGTTTTCACCCAGGAGGGGCTGGATCTGCTCCTGGTGTCGTCATGGGCAGCTGCTGCTTCTCAGCTTGGTTTTTTCTGGCACTGGTGGGGCCAGCATCTCAAGAGAGCCCGTTTGACAGGCAGTCAGCCACCCTTGGCCAGTGGTGGCCTGAGGCAGAGGCTGCGAGCGTGGCTGGGGCTGGCCTTTCCCATGGGCATTCTGTTCTTCCGCTGTGGAGCTATGTTCTCCGACAGCTTTGTTGTGGCCGAGGCACGGGTGGCCCCATTCCTGCTGGCCTCACTGGTGACGTTGCTAGTAGGGAAGCTCCACTGGGATGGTCGCCTGACTGTGCCAGAAGGTCCCAAGCAGCAGTTCCTTGGCTTTTCTTCTTACCGGAGAGAGATCTGGTACCTGCTGTGCCTCGTGGCCATGCTCCTGGTCTGCGTGCGCCTCTCCAGTTTCTTCCACCAGTGCCGTGAAGAAATCCCTCAGTGCCGGCCCTCTGTTTTCCTCTCCCCTCTTGCCAGCCTGAGAAACACACGGGCTAAGAACCTCTTCTACCTCCTGTGCGTGGCCTTGCTGGCTGGGCTGGTGTATGCAGTGCAGAGCTGGCTAAGGCACTATGGCAACCTGAACAGCTCGGACCCCCTCGTGCTCTTCGTGCGCTGGGGTTTCCCACTGGTGGTCCTGTGCATTGCCTGCTACTGGGCCGTTGCCTCCAGTGCTGATGACTCTCTTGGCAAGCTGCAGGAGCTGGTGCAGGTTGCAGCTGTTGTCTTTCCCAGGGCTGTCTATGGACTAGCATCCATGGGACTGCTGCTCCTGCTGTGCAATCCCATGACGGTGTTTGCAAAGGACACACGGGAGTCGGCAGGATCCATTGTCACTCCCTACCTGGGGGTCCCTGGCTCCGAAGTCGACTTCCTCCACGTCATCCCTCAGATCTACAAGAGGATGCAGGAGTCTCAGAAGAGCCGGCTGGAGCGGGGTAGCTGCAGGGCCACTGTTGCAGCGTATGGGCTGGGCAGCGTGTACTCAGCAGCCCTGGTCATAGCCCTCACCCTCCTGGGCTTCCTCTTGATGCTTCTGCACAGCGAGCGGCTGAGCTTTGCCTTCCTGCTCCTCTTCGTGGAGGCCTTTGTGCTGCTGCACATCCACACATGTGCCAGAGGCCTCGCTGGAGATGCTGGTGAGTCTGGGCTCAGTAGAGCAACCACTGGATGTGTGACCTGGGCCTCACCTGCAGTGACCTTGCCTTAATTCCAGTGGGAGAAGCAGGATCTAGTTTCTAGTCTTGGGAAATAGTGGTGCACTGATCCTCAGGATGTTCTTAGCTTTTATAGAGCTGCTTAAATCCTCTAGTAGTAGATGTATGCAGCAGGGATGTGAATGTGGGAGGAGGAGGAGTGTCTTGGGTCAGGGAAAGGAGGTCTCTTCCCAAGGTGTGAACAGTCATCAAACCCTGTTTGCGCTGACAGAGTGCGGTAGCAAGGCTACTGGCACCAGCAGAGGGAATGCTGGCCCCTTGCTGTATCTGTGGGGGGAGCTGGACTGTTTCCTGTCTCTTAAAAGAGCCAACATGGAAGGGGAGCCTGGGAAAAAAGGTTACTAGGCTTTTTTTGACCATGGATCTGTCTTGTTACTTGATGCTGATATCCCCACCCTCACCTCTGTTTTTCTCTTTTATTCTCTCAGAGCTGTTTTCAGTGCCGTGGTATGCAGTCATCTCCTGGCTCCTTGCTGCTTCACAGTTCTTCTATTCCACAGGCCACCAGCCTATCTTCCCAGCCATCCATTGGAATGCAGCCTTTGTTGGCTTCCACCTTGACCACAGCATGAACCTCCTGCCTGCTGTCCTGGTGGGCGCCAACACCTTTGCCTCCCATATCCTCTTTGCAGGTAAATCAATTTCTTCCTGGGCTGTGGAGCCCGAGCAGACTCAGCTCACTGCAGTGCCTTGCCTGGGGCTCTGCAGGTTGAGCACAAGGCAGTGAAAGCTCCAGCACCAACTGAGCAACAGCATCCTTGCTGTTCCCCTAGTGGGGCCACAGCAGTCTGGCCTGGAGCTGGGATATGTGCTTCCTGCACATCCAGGGCAGGACAGCAGAGCCTAGACTGCTCCTCACCTCCTGGGCTCCAATAACTTCATGTGCCTTTGTCCTTGAGGTAGTTGGCTGCCCGCTGCTCCTGCTGTGGCCCTTTGTGTGTGAGATGTCCAACTCACAGAGGAAGAAGCCCAAGAAGGAGTCCCGGGAGGAGCTGCAGGAGGTGGAGGAGCACATGATGGAAATGAGGCTGCGGGAGTCTCCAGAGGAGTTCTCCACTGCTCTGTTGCGGCTGGGATTGAAGTACCTCTTTGTCCTTGGGGCACAGGTATGGGCAGAGGCAGAGTGGCTGTGGGAAGGGTTGTCTAGGAGGAAATTGGTGTGCCGTGATAACTGTGGGGTACTCTGATGAGAGAAAGGGGTCATCCAGGATACAGACAGGCCCAGGGGTGGAGTGTCTGGTTGCAGGTGGAAGAGCAGGTCCCTTCTCAGCCATGCCATTTGCTCTGTGCTTTGGGAAGGGTTCCAGCATGGAAGTTGCCATATGGATTACGATGCTTTTCATACCCATATGCCCAGAGTGGGAATGTCTGCTCAGGAGCTGCTGGGTTGTAATCCTACTCCCTGTCTTCCTTAGCATTCCTGTCTCATACCTGGTTTTTGTATGGGCTGTGATGATATAGCAAGTTAAACACCAGAAATTTTAATCCTGTAAAAGAAGTGAATAGTTTTCTGGGATTTATCTCTTCAAATCATTCTTCTGTGTTGTCAGACCAGAGACAGTGCAAGGGAAGGGGCAAGCCCTTCAACAGAGAGCAGCAGCATCCTTCTCAGTGAAATAGTGGGTCAGGTTAGCCACAGTGTGAGCCCTCCCCTGTGCTGCCCCAGCCTGGCCTCACAAGGGCCTTCATGTACCCCAAGCTGCTTGTGTTTCCTGATTTGAGGACATCATGGAAGGGAGTCCTCTTTAGGATGCTGATTCCTGATGTGTGCTGTGTCAGCCTCTCAGGCTTGTGCAGTTTAGAACCACCTGCAGATGTGAACCTAATACCCAGGAGGTCTCTCCAGAGTCACCTGTAACTTGTTTTTCCTGATCTTCCCTGCAGCTTCTGGCCTGTGTTTGTGCAGCTATGATCCTCAGGAGACACCTCATGGTTTGGAAGGTCTTTGCCCCGAAGTAAGTCCCAGAAGTTGCTCTGATGCTGGGTTAAGACTCATATCCCTGACACCTTGACTAGAGTTCACAACAGAAATGTTAGAAGAGACCCTGTGATTGATCTTCTGACTCATTACCTAGTACTGGTTGTAGGAATATCCCTAACTAATTCCTGCTTGAAATTCAGAAGCTAGACTTGAACTAGAGCCTAGAAGTTTCTCTTCAGCTTAATTTCCAAGGATACACAGAGCCCACCTGGAAGCTGAGAATGTTGTAGTCAGAGAGCCAAAGGTAAGGACACCAGACCAGAAGTGATAAACCCAGAAATACTGAACCAGCAAACCTTTGAACTTGTCAGTGTGAAGGGTGGCCTCAGCCTCTGAGGAATTCACAATCCCACCTGAGTCAACAGGTCCTGAGTGGCCTCTAAATCAGATGAGTGCTTGGCTTATGGGTTTCAGGCAGCAACTGCTGGGGAGTGAATGTAATTCAGGTTTTAGGATGTGGGATACTACCAGCCTCTCATTGTCAGGAAAATCAGTCAGCTGGAGGGTAGCAGCCTGTCTCTGTAGTCATGCTGGCTGTTGTATCCTTAACTGCATCTGTTGTGCCTGCAGGTTCCTCTTTGAGTCGCTGGGCTTTGTGGTGAGCAGCATCTGCCTCTTGCTGGGGATCTCCCTGGTGATGCGTGTGGACTGTGCCGTCAGCAGCTGGTTCAGCCAGCTCCAGCTGAGGTAGCCTTGGAGACGTGAGGAGCCTGACCTGCTCGTTGGCCGAGGCTCTGGTTGTCTCCTTGCCTCCCTCGGGCTGGGAGGGATACATGAGCCGCCAGCAAACGAGTGCCTGCTGACTGCAGTCAGGGATTATGCCCAGCTCCCTGCTGCTGTGCTGAACTAAAGGACTGGAGCCAACTGTTCCTGGCTCACGGGGATGGTGTTTCTCAGCAGGGGAGGACAGAGCTCTCACTGGGCCTTTGCTGGCAGCAGGAGCACTCTGCTGCAGGAGCCCAAGAAGCAAGAGTCCTGAAGTGCTCCTCTGGAGAAACACCAAGGGGGGTCTTGCTGCTGCTTTCACAATGTGCAGCTGGTAGGCTTCAGTGGCCAGCCAGGTGTCACCTTGACTGTGCAAAGACTCATGGGATGGGGCCTGCTGAGGAGGGGAGAGGAGGTTGGAAGGGGAGGGAATGTCCCACAGCCACCGCTTGTTTTCACGTGCTTGGTTTTCATGCACATGGTTCCATGCAGATGGTTCCTGGAGCCTCGGTGGCAGCTACTGCTCTGTAAAGTCAGCCAGTTGCTCTGTAGTGAGGCATCTCTTGCCCTACACTCAGTCCCACTTTCCTGGTTCCCCTCAGCCCTGTGAAGTGCAGTGGGGAGCACTCTGAGCTGCCTTGTACAGCAGGCTTAGCTTGGGCCAGTGGTAGCAGGAACAACTGTGTGCATGACCAAGAAATTCTCCACTTCTATTCTTAACCTGTCAGGGTCCCTGTGGGCTGGTAGTAGCCAAGGCTCTTGATCTCCTCCTGGGTGTGTGCTGCTGGATGCTGGCTGTTGACTGTAAACAGTTAAGATGCAGGAGGATATAGTGACAGAATATGGGCTCACACCCATACTGGGCCTGGCCAGCAGGAAAGTGGAACCTGGAGTAGCTGTCCCAGCTGCAGGAGCAGCCTTGGTGTGAGCTCCAGAGCCTGGGAACAGCTACTTGAAAGCCTGGAGCAGGCATCAGTTCTTTTGGGAAGTGGTTTTACTTGGTGATGTCTGTCTGTTTGCTGGGTGCTATGGACCAGATGCAGTCAATCACATCCATGATGCCATGGCTGGGGCTTGTCTCCCTCTTGGCCTCAGCATTCTCTGTGAGACTTCATGCCACAAGTAAGCTATGCCAAACATGCCCTTGACTGCTCACAGTCAGGAGGCATGGTGTTTCTTTCTTTATGGGCACAGGGTGGAGACCGTGGTGCCTGGCCACATCCCAGCTCAATTCCTCCTGCAGTTTCCATTGGAGCTGGGATTCCTTACTGCCCTGAACCACTGTGTGGCATTACTTGGTGCTATGAAACCTTTTGTCTCTTTCCCTTCTGGAAAGAGCCAAGGACTGCTTGCCTGGGATTTCTGCAATATTTGCCTGATCCCATTAATTTTTAACTCATGCACCGTGACTGCCCCTGTTTGAGTTCCTTACTGCAGACTGTTAGCATAACTCCAGGCTCTTCTCCTCTGCCCTGCAGAGTCCCAGGGAAAATCTCATTATTTCATTTCTTGCCATTTTTCCCAAGTGCCCAGTTGCTGTGGCTCTTGAGGGCAGGTGGAATTTTGTATTTTACCCCTTCAAAATGCCTGCTCAGGTGTTCACATGCAACTCCAGGGAGGCTTAAACTGTTCTAATACTAGGTTTCCATTGCCTGGCCTGCTCCTGATCTGCTGGCTGTGCTCTGCTACCTCAGCCTCTAATGTCCTCTGCTCTGTGGTCCTGCTCAGTTTCACCCGACACAACCAGGGACTGGTTTGTAGCTGGCATCACACCCTGGCCTGCCTCACTGCATGGATGCACAACACCAGTGCTAGGACAAGGAAGGAGTAGTGGCAAACAGTCAGGGAAGCTGGAAGCTACAGGAATGCATCAGCCCACAATTAAAATAGGCTGAGGCAGTCACACCCTTAAAAATAGGTTATTTGCTGAAAGCTGACTCCCTGGTGGCCCTATGCTTCTGAAGGAACAAGGGGTGCATCAATATGGGGAGGAGGAAGGGATGGAGGTAGCAGTTACCCAGTACATTTTCATTGACTGTGAGGTTAATCTGGTTAACACATGTTGCTAAACCTCAAGGCTGGACCTCAAATTGGTCTTGTTATAACCTCATAACCTGGTCAGGAGTTTTCTGCCTGCCTGTATTTGTGCTGGCAGAAGTCCCTGTGGCCACTGATAGTGTAGGACTGGCCCTGATGTCCCCACAGCTGCCACCCAGTCCCCTTGGCTTCCATCTCTGGGACTTGTTCCTCTTTTCACTGGTCACTCCAGTGCAGCCCACTGTTCATGGTTGGAGCACTCACAAGGGGCTTGAGCATTCTCTCCTCACCCCTCCATGCCACCTCTCTGCCATGTGTGGGCTCGTGGTCCCGGGAGAGCAGGAAGAGCAGAGGGAACAGCAAAGCTCTAGTGTCATCAAAGGACATACTTACCTCGCCAGAGACTAAACAAAACTTGCAGTAGAAGAGCTGCAAGTACATCCTTGTCACTGCAGAGATGCCACGGAGTGCTAGCTGCTCAGACATGGCAGACTGGCTGCTACACCAAAGATTTCAGATTCACGAAGATGTGTTTTCCAAGGGCTGGAGACGCTCTTGCTTCTTTTCATTGACTGTTTCAGTCTTTGTCAGCCTTCCTCAGCTGCCCTCAGGCTGATTGTTTGACTGCCATTCTTCTGAGCATGCTGGGGATTACAGAGCTAATGCCAGTCTAGGGCCTGGCGACCTTGGAAGCAGATCATGCTGCTGATGCTAGAGCAGAAGGGGCTGTGTTTGCTGATTTAAAACCCCAGGAGGGGGTTGCCTCCTAGTCCAAACAAAGACTTTTTGGGAAATCTGGTATGCTAGGGAGTAGGTTTTGCCCCACATCTCTTCAAAGAGGTTGTCGTAGGGCCCCATTTGGCTGAGTGTGACAGGGGATAGAGTGCTCACCTGAGCAGTTTTCATCCTGCACTCCACAATCTTTCTGCACTTTGGGCTTTGAAAGTGTTGTGCACGTGTTTCTTGGCCGGGAAGAGCCATTAGGAAACTTCCTGGCTCAGGCCCATGCTGTGTCCCATGGTCCTGGCACAGAACAAAAATTCAATTGTGTCTCTTTCTTGCTGCCTAGAAAATAGTGACCAAAAGCTGCAGCCACTGTGAAGAGTTGTGAGTGTTGGGAGCACCCACAGCTCTGGTCCGTGGGGCTAACACGGATCCCAACTAACACGGATGGCACTGTTTTGGGGAGCCCAGGGCTTGTTCCAGCTCTGTTCCCACAGCCATTCCTCTGTCCCATCTCTCTCTGGTTTTCCCTCAACTCTTCAGGCTGCTTTTTTATGCCAATGCTCAGTCCCAGTCTCGGTGTGCATGTCCCCTCTTCCCCTCAGGAAGCAGCAGTGCCAGTGTGTGGGGAGCAGGGCTGGGGAACTCTGCTCTCTCCTCTGAACCCTGACTCGGTGCACCACGTGGCTTGGAGCAAGATTGTTTTATTTTTTCTTAATCTCTTTGTACCTCAGTCCCTCATTTGGAGGGAAAAAAAAAAAAAAAGGGGGATGGACCCAGTTGTGGAAAGCAACCTGGGAGCTCTGCGTGCAGCGTGGTGCTACACTTTCCTGGGTATCTACATATCTGGCTGTCAATGCTTTCATTCACATCCAGCAGCTACACCTCGAAGGTGGAAGCCATGCTCAAGTCTCTGCTGGGAAGCAGAGCCTTTTTCCTTTCAAAAAACCCTCCAAAACAGGCAAGTTGGCTGTGCTCGTTCACCTGGCACCCTGGGTACGGCATGACCGACCCTGTGAGGCAGCCAGGGAGGGGTCGCTCCATTGTTAAATTGCATAATTAATTAATCGGGAGTGGGGGGAGGCATGTGTGATTTGCTGTCCAAGGGTGGCATGGGGCTCCGGGCAGCTGTGAAAATGATGTCTGCAAATAAAACTGTGAGGGCCAAGGAGAGCTGTGTGGTCTCATTCTTCCATCCCTCTCCCTGACCTGTCTCCTTCATGGGGACCCTTATCTACAATTTCCTCCTGAGGGGAGATGGAGGGTAAGGCACTGATCTCTTCTCTGCAGAAACCAGCAACAGGACCCGAGGGAATGGCCTGAACCTGTGTCAGGGAGGTTTAGGCTGAACTGGAGTCCAGGACTCTGGAGGTTTAGGAAAAGGCTCTTCTCCAAGAGAGTGGTCAAGCATTGGAACAAGCTCCCCAGGGTAGGGGTCACAGCTACAAGCCTGCCAGAGTTCAAGAAACGTTTGGACAGCGCACGTGGTGTGGTTCTTGTGGGGTCCTGCATGAAGCCACGGGTTGGACTCGGTGACCTGATGGGTCCCTTCCAACTCGGGGCATTCTGTAGCCGAGTCTGACTGGTGGCTTCGCCTTCCGCCGAGGTTTGTCCCGGCGCGCGCCCCCTCGGCCCCGTGCTTCCCTGTTGCCTTGGTGACGGCCGTTCCCGCCAATCGGCAGCGAGGGCGGGAAAGCGGCGGCGGGCGATGGCGGCGGCCATGAAGCGGCGGCGCGGCACGGACCCGGACCCGGGGCCGGAGCCGGAGCGAGAGCAGGGCTGTCTGCGGGCCTGGGCCGCCCAAAGCCGGGCGCTGGTCGGGCGATGGACGGTGCGGCACGTCCTCTTTCTTTCTCCCCCTCCCTTCCCCGAGCCGCGGGGCTGCCGCCGGTGCCGCTCCCCAGCCGGGCCGGCGGTAAGTCCCTCCCTTGCAGACGGCGCGGTGCGGCGGAGCGGCGCGGCAGGCGCGGCGGCAGCAGCGAGACGAGTTCCGGGAGCTGCTCCTGAGCATCCGCGGTGAGTGGGGGCCGCCGTGCCCCGCCTTCAGCTCCCGCTGCTGTGCCGGGCCTGAAGCGTGTGGGCGTGGAAGCACCGCCGGTGCTTCCCTGACACCTCTGTTCACCGGGATGCAGCTCCGGTATCCCGGTGCTGGAAACAAACGCGTGAAGGGGGCGGGGTGAAACAGTTCTCACTGCCCAGTGCTGAACGGGGCCTGCAAAGGAGTTAATCACAGAATCATCAGGGTTGAAAGGGGCCTTTGAAGATCAGATCACCCAGTCCAACCCCCCTGCCAAGGCAGCGCCACCTGGAACGGGTGACACAGGAACACATCCAGGTGGGGTTTGGATGTCTCCAGAGAGGGAGGCTCCAGGACCTCCCTGCGCAGCTATTCCAGTGCTCTGGAACCCTCAGTGTAAAGAAGTTCTTCCTCAAGTTGAGGTGGAGCTTCTTGTGTTTTAGTTTTTGAATTTTGCTCTTCCGGCTGCAGTTCCAGTATCCCAGTGCTGGAAACAAGCCAAGGTGAAATGATCCCTGTTGCCCTATGCTGACCTGGGCCAGCAAAAGAGTTACTGTCCAGCCCCACACTTCATCTTACCTTGCTGGGCAGAGCTTTGGGGTTTCTGTAAAAAAAAAGTGAGCCAGCCTTTTCCGTGGGAAGTCAGGGAAGAGGCTCCCTGACACAGGTGTGGTGCAGAGAAAGCCTGATGTGAGGCAGCTTTATTTCCAGTTTTCTCAGCTCCTCAGTGTAAGAGAGACACGGAGCTCCTGGAGAGAGTCCAGCAGAGGGAAATGAGGATAACTAGGGCACTGGAACATCTTTCTTACAAGGAAAGCCTGAGCGATCTGGGCATGTTCAGTCTGGAGCAGAGATGACTGAAAGGGGACCTCATCAGTGTCGGCCAGTGTCTGCAGGGAGGGGTCAGAGGATGGACCAGGCTCTGCTCAGTGGTGCCAAGCAGTAGGACACAAGACAGTGGGCAGAAACTGGTGCACAGGAAGTCCCACCTGAAGAATAACTATACCCTGGTGACTGCACATTGGAACAAATTTCCCAGAGAAGTTGTGGAGTCTCCCTCACTGGAGATACTCAAAAACCATCTGGATGCAATCCTGTGTCACGTGCTCTAAGATGGCCCCAGGGAGGTTGGACCAGATGAGCCACTCTGGTCCCTTCCAGCCTTACCCATTCTGTGATTCTGTGATAGGGAGAGAGACACAGTGTGTGAAATGGTGGATGTGTACTGGAACAGAGTAGGCTGTTGATGCTCTTCTGGGAGAGCTGAAAGGCCTAACTCCTGGAGGACTGCAGCATTTGGATAGCTGGGGAATGGATGTCTAAAGCAGTCTTGGCACCTGGAGTGCTGACACATGCTGTCTGTCTGGGCACTGCAGTTCCTAAGTGGCTATATCACACCACAATCACTAAAAACTTCTTGCCAAGCCACTTCTCTTGTCGCCAAGCCAGGTGTTGCCACCTGAGCATGGACAGCTGTTAATTCTTAGCCAGCTAAATTTCTTTTTGGGTTGGCTGTGCCCACAGGGCTGCCTGCTGCCCTCCCTGCCCTGCCTCTGGAACTCACTGTCCTCTACAACTCCCTGCTTTTCACTGTGGGAGCATCTGACTCTGCCATCAAAGGAGAACCAGAAGGAATACACCAGGGGCTCCTCAGGGGTAAGGACATGGTTCTTTGTATGGGGAGTTCTCGAGGTGAGGAGAGCGTTCTCTCTGCTCTGGAAATACTTGGTGACTGGCCGGAGGTGTGGGAACTGTGAGCAGACACTCCTGGCTCTGCCAGGGAAGGCCAGAGATGGTGGAAACTGTGAGCAGACACGTCTGGCTCCACCTGGAAACTGCGGGCAGGCACACCTGGCTGTGCTTGGAAAGGCTGGAGATGGGGGAACTGTGAGCAGACACCCAGGCTCTGCCTGTAAGGGCTGGAGGTAGAGTGGCATGTGGCCAGGGACAATGTGCAGCTGCCTGCCTGCTGCTGCCTGCAGGGATGGGCTGGAGGTTTCAAGGGAATCAAGAGTTTTTAATGTGTAAGGTGCCAAGTCTCTAGCAAAGTTTTAGTGACAGTAGAAAATTAGTTTTTTCTTTAATTATGGTGTGCTGGCTTCAATGAAAACTCACTGAAACAGGCTGCAACTCAGAGGTGGATCTGCAGTGTTGGCACATGCCTGCCTGAGGACAAATGACTTCAAGAGGGCTCAGCAGAGCTGGAGTCTACCTCTGAGTTGCGCTGTGTGTCATCTCCTGAGTGTACTGCTGTCAGCTCCACTCTTTTAGCGCTTTCTGCTGAGGCCAGGCCAGCCCTGCAACCCCATTCCTTCCATCACTACAAGGAGCCTGTGCTGGAGGCTCTCTCCCTCTTGTGTCCAGGGTGTCTGTTACAGGGCACCAATGCATTGTCTCACAGCTCTAGGTCTTTTTGCTTGTTTTTTTTTTGGTTTTTTTTTTTTCAGTTCTGGAGGCTTGTGGGTCCTGTGGGCAAGATCTTGGCACGGAGGAGCTGTGGGAAAAGGTGCTGCAGGAGGTAACTGTGGAGGAGCTGCAGGCACCTCTGCACCGCCTCGGGGCCCTGCAAGCAGCCTGGTGGCTGGCAGCCAGCCGTCTGGGAAGTGTTGCTGGCCTCTTCCAGCTCCTAAGCACTGCTAAGGTAACTGGGCACAGGCAGATGCTGGCAGAGCTGGCATAAATACTGTGTTTGTCATAAAACTCACTCTGCAAAATGCTGTTGTGGCACTTGGACAGCTGAACCCATCAGTGCTGCCCAGTCAGCATGACTAATCCTCCCCCTGGCATCCCAGCGTAGCTTAATGGCCCTGAGAATGTTAATGGATCCCAAAATATTCTACTTGTGTGGGCCCTGGACCTCTGTGTGTCAGACAGGAGACTTGGGCAGGCTGAAAGAGCGCTGTAGACGGACTTTCAGACTCTGTAGGGAACAGCAGTGGGGTGCAGAACCTTCCCTGCTGATCAAAAGGCTGCTGATGGGTCCCATCTGTCTGAATGAACTCCCAACAGCCATCTGTTGCATGCCAGGAGGCCTTGGAGGTGCACTCCACTCTGAGGTGGGGACGTGCTGCCCCAGGCCAGGCAGGAATCACTGCAGTAAGGGGGTTGTAGCTGAAGTGAACAGATGGTAGGACATTGCTCCCCAGTCTGCTCCCAGTGCAGGGAGCAGTACTGAGTGGTTTGGTGGGACCTGTTTCTCTGTGTGCTTGGACCAGTGTTTCCTGCTTCCCTTCAGCATTCCCTGCTCTCTCTCCTCTGTGCCTTCACAGGACCCAGGAAGAGCTCACTGCAGTGAGGGGCAGAACAAACTCCTCTCTGTGATCAAGGCATGGCGGGTCCCTCCTGAGGGGGCCTCCCTGCCCCTTGTACAAAGCGCCAAGGACTTGAAGGAAATCCTCTGCACCGCAGCAGCCTTCCTGCAAGGTTTGTGGGGACAGGTACTCATGCCAGCACAGTCTCCTGCTGCTCTGTCCAAGGACCACTTTCCCTGCCCTTGTCCTGGTTTCTCTTCTCAAGCAAACTGGCCCTTGGGGTTTTTTGGGCTGTTCCTTTGGAAGTGGGTCTGGGCTGAGCCTCTGAGTCTCAAACTTTACATTCCATATTCAGAAAGCTTCCCTGCTTTTCCCCAGCTTATCCTTTCTCTGCACTATCACACGGCTCCTCTGCCTGTCTGTGACTTTAGGGGAGGTGTCTGGGCCCTGCAGTGACCTTAAAGCAGAAGGCTGGCAGGGGGTTTATGAAGATTTTCCTTTCTTTTGTCTGTCTTCTGGAACCTACCTTGTTGCAAGCATGTTGTTCCCATCAGATTATGGTGCTGCAAGAGCCACACAAAGCTGTTTTGAGCCTTTGTAGCCTGGTGTCACAGCAAGCAGTGGATCTCCTCTGGCTGCTGTGTTCCTTCCTGCCTGTTTTCTCTCCTTTACTGTTTTGACAACCCCAGCAGCTCCGGGGACAGGCAGTGCTACCTTGCTGTGCTTGGGCTCATACAGGGCCTTCCTGCCAGGAGGCAGGGCAGAAGCTCTGGCCCACAGAGATGGAGCCAAAATACCCAAGGGTTGCACCAGCACTTCCAGCAGGGAGGTGGCAGATGTGACTGTAGTGCTGCTATGTGAGAGCAGCCTCAGAGGGAAGCCTGAAAAGAAGACTGAAGGAAAAGCAAATAATGAGTTGTGATAAATATTAATTAATTGATATCCCAAAGCATCCTGCTGGGAAATGATCCAGATGTGCTGAAAAATTCTGAGGTTCTGTGTGTGCTTCTCTATCTGCACTGCTGTCATTGTGGAAGAATGTGGAGGTGAACCTGCCCAGCACGTACCCCTATCCTTGTTCTGGCCACAGGAGGCATCATGGGCTTGGAAGCTGCTGTTATTTCTGCTGACATTTCCATTGAGTGGCTTATTCTCTTGCAAAACCATTAAAGCAAAGATGGCAGCTTTGCACTATCCTGCTGTGCATTGCTGAGTTTGGAGGGGATCAGGCAAGTCCCTATGACACTGGGAAGAAAAGGGCACTGTACTTGTTTGGGGTCAGGTGGGACAGGAAGGTGAGCCACAGAGCCAAGATGTTGGGTCTGTCCTAGGGCTGCAGGAGCTGGAGGCTGGAAACTTCCCCGCCGCCCTTTCCCTCCTTCAGGAAGCTGCAGGAGGATTCTGCTCCAAGAAGATCCTGGCCCAGATCTACACCTGCCTTGGCTGCTGTGCTCAGCGAATGGTAATGACAGCAGAGAGGGGAAAGGCAGCTGTGGGGTGAGGAGGCTCAGGCTGCTGTCCACAATGCCTCTGCGTGGTCCAAGGCCTCTGAGGGAGGGAAGGCCTTTAGCAGATATTGCCCTTGTAGCCCCAGCCTCCTTGGACAGGCTGCAAAATCCATGCAAAGATTTTGGCTGATTGCTAAGTGTTGCTGCAGAGAGAGAAGCTCAAAAACCAGCCTGAGGAGGGCTGCCTTTGGCTAAAGTGCTGATCCTGTGGGGATCTCTTGGGGAAGCAGAGCGAGAATCTGGATCCCACCAAACAGTAGAAATCAGCAAGATGTCCTTCCAACATGCATGTCTTCCCATCCACCTAGGGCAAGCCTCAGACAGCCCTTCAGCACCTGAAACGGGCCCTCCAGGTAGATTTCCAGTGCCTTCCTGCCCTGTCCCATGTGGCAGCAGTGTACAATGAACTGGGAGAGACCGATGCGGAGCTGCAGGCCCTGACCCTACTCTACGAGGTTTGTCTGGTTCCTGTAGTTCTGGGATGAGTTTTGCCCAGTAGAGCCTGCACGGAGCTTCAGGCTTCTTCCTTCTGGGGGTCTGTTTGACCCTGGAAGGGGTCCCCAAATTAGCATGGTGCTGCCTTCAGTAAGTGGGCAGGAAGGAGTCCAGCGAGATCTGGAATTCCTGCTCAGCACCATGTTTGAGTGTGGCAAGACCTTGGGTCCTAGTGGATGTTGGTGGTGTTTTGGGATGTTATACTCTCAGGTCACAAAGTATCAATCTCTTAGAAAAGTATGTAATGGTAAAGAGGCCTTTAAGAGCAGATTTTGGCTGCAGTGAGGCAGTGTGCATTAGCTGTGTGAACCTGCTTGGGAGAGTAGGTCACAGCAGTACACCCTGAATTATCTCTTCAGCTGTTTGAAAACTGTCAGATACATATAGAGAGGAGAGGGACCTCTCTCCTTACAAATGGTCTAACTAGGTCTGTGGCTGCAATGGGAGATGGTGTTCCAGGCAGCTCAAAGCACCTTGAACTAAAAACCTGAGGTGATCCGGGTGATCTTGCAAATCTCCTGGTGCCATGTGGAGATCAAAAGTCTGCCTGCCCCTGTGTGATCCTGATGGCTCTTGCTGGAAGTGACTGTGAGAATAATGTAGCTGTGCTTGTGAAGTGCAGGACTTCTGCTCGCCTGGGTGCATCTCCAGATGTCAGAAGTGACAAAAGATTGCAGCTGCCTGAGACTTGACCAGTGTAGTGTTGATAATATTTTCTGTTCCTGTTTCACAGGCTCTGGGAAAAAACCCTCCAGCAGCTGCTTCCTCTAGTCCCTATTTCCTAATGCGAACAGAGCTGCTTGTCCACACACCAGCGCTCACGTCTCTCCTTCGCCATCACCACCCCTCTGAAGTGAAGTACCTTCTGGCGCGGCGGTGTCTCCAGCATGGGAGGTAACAGTGCCTCTGGTCTGCTTGCAGCATGCTGCTTGTTTGGGCTCTGCAGTTTTCCTTGTGCTCTTGGAAATGGTCCAGTTCAGTACTGTTGTCATAGGTCTGCTCAAAGCATGGAGATTGTGAACAGGGCGAATGTGGTGCAGGGGGAGACACCTGCAATCCAGGTTTCACCACATGTCCTGTTCCTGTTGCAGGGTGGCTGATGCAGTGGAACATTACCTGGATTTCCTGTCTCTCCTTCAGGAGGGGCTGCAGCAGCAGGTAGGTGTCCTGGTAGAGAGCTCCCTTGGTGACTTGGAGGATGAGAGTTGGAGGGATCCAAACCCAGTGCCAAGGGCTGGGCCCAGGCATCAGCCCTGGACTCCAGGCTTCAGTGTCTAGTTTGAGATGTGAAGGAAATGAGGTGGGGGCTGGCACCGACCCAGCCTGTGGCATGTCTGTCTTTGGATTCACACCAGAGAGCACTCACCACTGCTGTCTGGAGAGACAGCTTCCCCTTCCCTGTGGGGAGCAGCTGTCAGCCTGATTTTGGATGTCCCTCACTTCCAGAGTAGGGACTTGATGCCTTGACTCTGTTGAGCTGTGAGTGCTTTCCAATCTTCTGCCTGCTCCACCAGGCTCCAGTGATTGTGGGAGAGGGTTTGAGCTTTGCTGGGCAGCAGCTCCACGTTCCCAGTATGTACAGAGTCATGCTGCTTGGCAGAGAAGTCTGCAGTTCTGCAGCACTGATGTCACTTTTGCTCCCCAGGTGCCCCTGGATGGTTGCTCAGCTCTGCCCAGGATCCCAGAGGTGTTCCTGGAAGCAGCGTCTGCCTTGGAGCAGGCCGGGAGGCACCAGGATGCCATAACTGTGTGTGAGGAGGTCATCAGCCGGACGACTGACCTCATTCCACGGGTGTTACGAGTGGAGGAGAGGCTGGAGCAGCCGGAGTGCTCATTGCCAGGGGCAGAACTGGCGGGTGGACTCCTGTCCCAGAAGAAGGAGAGCCTGTGCTGCCTTGCCTGGAGAGCAGCTGGATACCTGCACCAGGGCTGGGCATGGGCCAGTCTAGGCAAGAGCAAGGAAGCTGTAACACAGTTCAGCAGGTGATAAAGCCTTGCCGGGAGAAGGGGCCTCCCCAGCAGGCAGCAACGAGTGGTGGGGCCAGGGCAGGACACAGCATGGCACTGGGGCTGCCCTGACAACTTGACACTCCTGACAGCCCAGTAGTGGCTCCAAAGCTCCTCTGGCCTTCCACCCACAGGTGCCTCAGTGATCTCCTGCGTGTCCAGTTTCATGGGTCTGGCGTCAAACAGACAGGTAGGACACCACCCAGGTGGGACCTGTGTAGCTTGACTGGGTCAGGCTCTGTGTGCTTGGCAGCAGCAGGTGCAGAGAAAGGTGGTGGGCCCAGCATCACTCTTGCAAGAGGCAGTTGTCCCAGGGTGCAAAGCTCTGGACCATGCTGAAGCCTCTGGAGAGACTGGCTGGTTTTTTTGAAGCAGAGTTTGGCCTTGGCTCTGCCTCCTTCTTCACTGTCTATGTGGCAGTTAAGTAGGTTGTGATTTGGAAAGCTTCTCCAATCCAGTTTTTGGGGGAAAGATACATGGCAGTGGTGCAGAGGGACAGCCAAAGGCCAGGCTGCTGCTGAGGTCACTGTTCACCACAGCTGTGTAACATTCTGGGCTCTTGACATTCTTCACTCTCCCCCTCTGCTGCCTCCCAACCTCTTCTGGCCTGGCAGAGAGGCTGAGCTTTGCCATCTGTCTCCGGAGCTGGAAGACCAGCAGCCCAAGTAAATGCTTGGCCTGTCCTGACTGTTAACCTGGCTCAGCCTGCTGGGAACAAGGGAGAGAACGTCTGGAGGGTGCTGTCTTCAGGTGTGTGTGTCTTCCTGTGACAGAGAGTCTCCAGCCAGAAGTGGAGGTGCTCCAGAAGATCAGGTTGCTCTCTCTCATTGGGCGAGGTATGCAGTTCCTGGAACTGGCGAGGCACAAAGAAGCCCTGTTGGATTTCCAGCACAGTTTGCAGATCTCACCAGGTAAGAGGCTCATTTTGGTGAGGAACACAAGGGATTTCCACAAATTTGTCCTGGGCGGCTTTGCTGTCTTCAGCAGGAAGGTCTTATGCTTTATACCACATTTATTCGGGTGTCAAGGACAACAGTAGGGCCACTAGCAATGTCACATACTAGCAATGTCACATACTAGAGATACTTCTGTGGGGCCTGGCCAGCTCACTGCCATGGAGAAACAGACCAAAACTCTTGTCAGAGGAGTATATCAGAACCCTGACAACAACCTGTGCACTCAGATAGCTTGGAAATTTCCTGCCTCAACCCCAGTCTTGTACAGCCAACTTTCTCCCTGACAGGTCTGCTTTCCCAGAACAGAGGAGTGGAGTTGTTCTTCACCTGAGGAAGCAGCATGTCCGTGCCTGGCAGTACAGAGGGCTGCAAAGCAAGCTTTCATGTTTTGAGCTCAGCCAAGGCATGGCTTGGCTGCACTTGGCTAGTGCTGCTCACAGGGCTGCTCTCTCCTGTTCAGTGGTCTGACATGCTGAAAAGGTGTGAGCTTCACCAGGATCTGTCACACCTGCTGGTCCCAGTTCTGCCCATGGCAGCCTCCCTTTGGGGGTGTGGATGTGCCTGCAAGGAAAACCCCAGTCTGTGTCCAAAGAGAGGTGTGGCAGGCTGTGCCCCAGGGCTGATGCCATCTGCCTTGGTGGCCAGCCCTGGGGTTAATTAGAGCTTGCGACACAGCCAGGACAGCCTCCTCCCCATTACACCACCTCTCCTTACACTCATTGCCCTCATCTGGCTTCTGAGCTTCTTTTGTAATACCCTGCAACCTACGGCAGTGCTGAGGACCTGCTCCTCTTCTGCTAAGGGCTGATCCTTCTTCCTGTCTTGCAGGTGACCCAGCTGCTGCCTCCTACCTGGTGCAGGCCTTGTGGAAGCTGAACCGGAAGCAGGAGGCAGCTGCTCAGTGGCAGAAGTTCTCCCAGAGCTCTCCTGGAGAGGATGGGCAGCAGCAAGGACAGGGAAGGTGTGTAGAGGGATGGGTGAGATCTCACATCCAGCAGAGCAAACTGTCAGGCTGTGAGGGCAGTTTAGGTGTCCAAGGAGCTTCCCCTGATGACTGCTCCGGGGGGTGACAGGCTGTGGCTCTGCTGGGACTCCCTGGGGCACAGAAGAGCTGACTTGGAGCCAAATGGAGAGGGCAGAGGCTGCAGGCAGAGCAGGGGAACCTGCAGAACAAATGTCTTAGGGCATGGCAAAGGAATGCTGCAGTCCTCACTGCTGCCATGTTCCCTTCTCTTTCAGGCCCCTCCCTTTGTACCTGGTGTCATGTCTGGAGCAGGCGATGTTCCCTCACAGTGAACATCTTGCCAGAAGCATACAGGATTACCTTGGGGCAGCAGCCCAGGGCACCTGAAGCTGACCTGGTCATGCCCCCCATACCTACCTGCTGAAGTGTCCCTGCACTTGGCTGGCACAAGGCCTTTAAGGACTCCTCCTAAACTTAGAATTACTCTGTGATGAAGCTAGATTCCCAAAGGACTGAAACAGATCTCATTCTCTAATAAAAAAATCAGCTCTGTTTAGCTTTGGGTTTTTCCATGCTCTTTTTCCAGAGCAAAATGTTGCAGCTACGGCCTTGACACTGACTCCAGCTACTGAGAGCCCATGGGCTGTGTGCCCTGGATGTGTGAGAGATGAAGGGCAGGGATACCTTCATCCTCTGTGCCCTGCTGATGGTGAGGCTGGCTCTGCACTCGGGCTCCAGGGAGCTCGTGGTCTGTCCTCTCTGTGCTTTGTGTACTGGCTTTTTGCTTGATTACTTTGGTTTGGAACCCAGAGAAGTACTTTTGTCTGAAGCACTCAGCTCTGAAGTCTGAATTTCACAATGCTGCACTAGCCAGAGACAGCAGCAGGGTCCAGACCCACACCTGCTTGTCCCCTGTGGCCCTGAGGTTTTGGGCCAATGCCATAGCTCCAGGCCCCTCAGCCTCAGGGGTGAAGGAGCACATGTGCCTGCCCAGTGTCTGGTGGAGCCTTTTTTGGATGAGGAAGGTGCCCTGACCCCATTACCCAAGCCTTTGGCAAGCTTTGCCTCCCACAAGAGGGAAGGGGTGTTTGGGAGCTGCAAGGCAAAGGATGAGTGAGGGGAGAGGAAAGATGGCATGACAGAAATTTGGGGGAGTGCAAGGTAGGAGCTGCTGCAGCCTCCTCTGAACACTGGGGGGACAGAGAGGGGCTTTGGGTGGGCTCTGTCCTGTAATTCCTTCAGAAAGACACCTTAGCATATCCTGGGCTGCATGCAGAGCCCCGTGGGCAGCAGGGCAGGGAGGGGATTCTGCCCCTCTGCTCTGCTCTGCTGAGACCCACCTGGAGCACTGCATCCAGCTCTGGGCTCCCAGCACAGGAGGGACACAGACCTGCTGGAGTGACCCCAGAGGAGGGACACAAAGATGAGCACCTCTGCTGTGAGGAGAGGCTGAGAGAGCTGGGCTTCTTCAGCCTGGAAAATGCTCCAGGATTTCCATGCCTTCAAGGGGCTCCAGCAGTGCTGCAGAGGAACTTCTGACAATGACATAAAGGGACTGGATGGGAGGTAACTGTTTTAAACTAACAGAGGGCAGGATTAGATGCGGTATTAGGAAAAAATTCTTCCCTGTGAGGGTGGTGAGGCCCTGCACAGGTTGCCCAGGGAAGCTGTTGCTGCCCCTGGATGCCGGGAGCGTTCGAGGCCGGGCTGGATGGGGCTCTGTGCGGCCTGCTCTGCTGGGAGGTGTCGGGGCCCGGGGCGGGACCGGACCCTCCCTGACCACGCGTAGGAACCAGGCTGCTTTAAGTGGCGGGAAGAGGCGCGCGTGCGCACCACACCCCTTCTGATTGGCCCTGCTCTCGGGCGCTGCCCAATTAGCGGCTGCTATGGAGGCGGGACTTCCCCCCCGCATGTTCCCGCCGGTGGCTCTTCGCCATTGGCCGCGGGGGAGCTGTCGCTCGAAGGGAGAGGTGCGCTGCGATTGGCTGCGGGGAGTGGCGCCTGGCTGGTGGCGATTGGCCAGGGCACACGGGAGGGGAGGGGCTTAGGCGTAGCCCTCTGTCTTTTTTTTCTCCCTCTCCCATTGGTCGAGGCGGCGGCCGGCCGGAATTTCCGATTGGCCGGCGCACGCTGTTGCTAGGCAGGTGAGGCGGCGTGGGCGGGGCTCCCCTCGCCGATGAGTCGGCG
>VZSE01000396.1:29475-40835 GCA_013398275.1 Promerops cafer
CGGGCCTCCCGCCGTGCCACCGCCGGGCCTAGGGCCGCCCGCCCGCCCGCCGAGCCCTGAACTACCGAGGGCTTTGTTTTCTAGACCTGTCCCAGGCTCCTCCTGCTCGCAGCGGCCCTGGGGCCGGGGCTGGCGAGTGACTTGGCGCTAGCCGAGGCAGACATGTTGTGCCGGGCATGGCCGAGGCGATCGGCGGTGTTTCCGTCTCGGGTGTCTTGCCTCACTCTTCTTGGCTCTGCTCAATTACAGGCTGAGGATCATCTTCCGTGCTCCTCAGGAATGAGTAACAGTCTCTGCACGCAGCCCACGTGCATTTTGAGCGGAGTAAAATAGAATCCAAAGATAAATTTTCCCAATCCACGAATACTCGAAGGGACTTTTTGACTTCGCTAGAGGCACTTTTGGTGCCTTTTGATGTTCTTTGAGTATGTTTTCCTTTTCTTTTGCAACTCCTGGAATCCAAACCTGCTTGGCCCTGCCGGGTCAGCTCCAGCGAGGTGTGCCAGGCATTCTGTGTTTGTAGTGGAAGTGACATTCCCAGTCCCCGGCTGTGCAGCTGGGCGAGGTTAACACTGTTTTTAAAAAGGGATTTCTGCTTCAGCAAAGTTCTTCTCACCCATGCAGGAACCAGAAAAAGTTAGTTTGCAACTTGAACACGGTTACTTTTTAGATGCCATTTTTTTGTCACAGCTGCTGGCAGCCATCTTGCTTAACCAAGCCTCAGCATGGCAAGTAGCATTCCAAAAGCTAAGGGAGTGTGATTTCTGAAGGGATTCTTGTTTTCCTCTCCCAGCCTGTCTTAAACAGTGTTGAAAACTTGGCTTCTCCCCAATGCGTTTAAACTCCCTCCATGGTTGTCTTGTTTCAGTGTCTGCAGCCACCACATACCTCAGACACTTCACCTGGGGATAAAAACGTTTTATGGCTTCTTTTTTTTTTCCCGTTAATACCTACCTGGGAAAAGCAGTTCAGTCTGTAAATCAGATTTTCAGATTGATAAGCACACGGGTTTTATCTGGGAAGTGATTTCACAAGGATGGTGGTAAAAAAGTCACAGCAGTGTGCAGAAGACATGGCTGATTTCACTTTCGTTACTGCAGCTGGCTGGAGTCATTCTGAGAAGTGACTTCTTCCTTATTTTTAGCACCAACTTGAAGGAACAGCTTGTTTCCTTACTTTAAGCGGGACTTTGGAGGTTGTTTATCATTTTCAGAAGGATCACTAATTGGTAATGACTTTCTGCTCTGGCTCTTCATAGCCTCCCCTGTGATGCCTCTGGGCATTATCAGTTGCTGAACGAGGGGAGCTCTGACAAAGAGAGAAACCACCGATTGGTGTAATTAAGTCCATGAAGCTGTGTCAGGGGAGGTTCAGGTTGGATTTCAGGAAAAGGTTTATCCTGAAGGTTGTCGGTCACTGGGACAGCCTCCGCAGGGAAGTGGTCACAGCAGCAAGCCTGGCAGAGTTCAGGAAGCATTTGGACAATCGACTCAGGTACATGGTGTGATTCTTGGGGCTGTCGTATGCAGGGCTAGGAGTTGGACTTGATAATCCTGGTGGGTCCCTTCCAGCTCAGGATATTCTGTGATTCTCTAAATTGTAAAACGTCCCCCTGGTTCTCTCATGTGCAAGGCTATTGAACTGCTTTACTGAGAGAGAAAAGGAGGCTGAGGGAACCTGTTATGGTTGGCTTTTAGGCCTAGTACATATTTGCTTCAGTTTTATAGATGTCTTGCACTTTATGTGCAAGCTTAGTCATTTGGTGTGCTGGTGATTGTGTCCTCACTTCTGGCTTCTGGGGGCACCACTTCTTCTAGGGGCAGCTTAGTGCAGACCTTGAATTTCCTTTTAATTCCAAAATGTCTCTAAAGCTACATTTTGTGTTCAGTTTCTCTGCTTGTTAAGTCGGGGAAAGAAAGGGGTGAGAGGGAGCTGACAAACGGGGTAGGTCAGGGAGGTGATTTGGAGGGTTTCCACCAGGCTGTCCCTGACCAGAAGCTCATCAAGGAGCTTTAAAAATCACCTGGGTTAGCTTTCTGTCCCTGTCCTTTCCTCAAGTTTCCCACCAGGAGTGGGAAAGTTGGCAGGAGAGAGTCCCAACCCACGCCTTAGGCTTTCCTGCCTGGTATTTTCTGTCTGTGCTCTCCTCCCCACAAATGTTGGTGTTTGTCTGAGTGTGGTTGAGGTGTACAGATCTCTTTGGCCCTGTTATTTCAGCTGCAGCATGAGGAACTCCTGGAGAGATGCAGTGAGGGCACATGGTGATGATAACAATATTGTAAATTGCTGCTGAAAGATGGGTAGTGCTTGTCTGTCTAAACCTTACCCTTGTGTGCAGGAGAAATAACATCATTTTCCCGTGTAGCTGACATGTAATTTTGTAGCACCTTTGTTTTTTCCTCTGCAGAACTGTGGGATCAGAACACTGAAGCTCACCCTGCACATTTAGCTCCCTGGGTGCTCTTTCTTGGACACTTTCATTACATTTTTAATGCCTCCAATCCTTTTCAATTGCTCGAAGTGTATCTGATATTGATCCAGCCCTCAGTTTTAGGGAACAGTTCAGTTCTTCCATACTAAAACTTTTTTCTCTTATTTAGAAGAACAAAGTGGATTCTTGCTGTGTTCTTCTGCACTGGTGTATGTCAGGAGCTATCCGAACTTTCTCTCCAGTTTTTTGCAGCTTTCATTTTGTGTAGTGTTGATTGAAAAGCTTCCACTTCTGTACCCAGTTCCTTTAACATTTGTTTTTGATCTGGTGTTCCAGGCTGGTTTTTTGGCTGTAATAGCAGTCCCTGCATCCCAAGGGACAGACATTCAGTTTCAGCAGCATTTCACGTAGCCGAAGTCTGGCAGTGGTTTCTTATCAAAAGGCCTTGGGATTCACATCTTGTGTGCAGAGGAAGGAGTTACAGTCACACGCTGAATAACCCAAATAACAAGTATTGTGTCTCCTGGTGTCCTTTAGCTGAAATCTTAAAATTTTTTTGCTGGGTTAGTTTCCAGTGGCGAGAAGCTAATGAGGAAGCAAAGTCCTTACAAGCAGATTGTTGGTTTTATGCACTGTTTAACCATAGTCTGCCCTGATAATGTATTTGTTCAATTTACTTACTGCTCTCTCAATTTTCCTGGAAATTGCAGACTTTTTAGGACTCACAGCAAGACCACATTTTTAGATTGATTGTGGAATTCATAAGCCCTTTCCAGGATGTATCCAGCAGCTTTTATTGTGTCCTTTTTTTGCTCAGGCAATAGATCTGCAATATCTTACTTCTTGCACTCTTTAATAAAGAGAGGAAAAAAGGTAACTTTCAATAGTGCTGGCAGTCCAGGAAAGAACAAGTTTTACACCTTTTTTTGTTCATTTAAAATAATGTTTCCTGTAGTTTGCAACATGTTTCCTGTGCTACCAGTATTTAGGGGAAGCTTGAAAAACTTTTGAAAGCAAGCTGGCTGCTCTCATGTTCTTGCTTGGTATTGTTTCCCCTTTTATGGATCAGAGAGGGGAGCCAACACTGCAGAGCCTGTCTTGGAAAAGCCTCTGTCTTGAGGTGGGGAGGGACCTGGGTAACATCACACCATAGGTATGTCACCCCTCTCTGATGGACTCATAAAAATGCAGTGAACGTGCCAAGTGCTGCCATTTCCACTCAACATTTGGTTTCTTCTCGTCATTCTGTCTCTAAAAGGGTGAGATGGAGCCAAAGTTATGACTGCTGCCATTGTCCACAAAGCTCGCTAGTCTTTGCCAGTGCTTGCTGCTTGCTTAGGTCAAAAGAAGACTTTATTTTTCCTTGTTTTCTTTCACAATCAAGTCAGACTACTCAAGGTTTTCTCTTCTGACCTTGGACATTGGCACAGCCACATACTTGGAGAAAGTAGTCAGCCCACTGGGGGAAGCTACAGCACTCCACTCCTGTTGAGTGTAGCTAATGTACAGCTTCCAAGAGCTCCTCAAGAATAAGTTGGTTCCAGTTCACATTCTGTCATAAGAGTGAATTATTTGCTGTATTAGGTTTTGAAGGAGATCAGTTAATCCGCTCTTCTTCCATTTCCTTGATGTTTTACTTGCTCCATTTTGTCAAGGCAAATGAATCTCTTGTATTTTATATATCTCTTGTATTTCTTGTGGCGTTGTAGGCCAGAGCTGCAGTGGCTTTTGTGAAGGTGTTATGGAAAAGAGCTGAAAAAACCCCAACACAAAATCATTTTCTGTGGGCACTTGAATATTTCTACAGCTTGCTAGGTTTAACAAACAGGCCTCAACAGGCTAAACTCTTACAACTCTTCCTGCCAGGGTTGCTGCAGCATTGTCTTTTAATGCTCCTATTTATCTGGGATTTGACACCAAATAGACTTCAACTTCTGTTTTGTTGGCAGCCGTTACATGTGATTTCAGATGAGTCTGACTAATTCATTGAGGCAAAACATCTTACAGTCAGCAAGATCTCACTGACCACTTCTTTTCACAGATAGCTTCATAGCTGTATCAGTTGGAAGCTCATAGTTACATTTACTGATAGAAAACATCCTCCCTTGAACTCCTGCAACTGGTCTTTGGGATGTAATGTTCTCCTTTGTGCTACAAACATGTACAGTTTATAAAAGACAAGACAACAAAGAAACTTGTAGAAAGTGGAGACGAAAACAAGGGGTGGCTGGACAGGGCCAGTATCACTGAGTCTCATAAGCTGTGTTTTCTCTCCCAGCTCTAAAGCCGATGACTTATCAACTGCTATTCTGAAGCAGAAGAACAGGCCCAATCGGTTAATTGTTGACGAAGCCATCAATGAAGACAACAGTGTTGTGTCACTGTCCCAGGTGCGTCATCTGTAGAGGCAAAGCATTTAATCTGGTAATTTGCAGGCTGTTGCTGTCTATTAACTTGAAATGTAACTTTGCAACATGAGTACAAGTATTTGCATCAGAAGCTACAGCTGTTACCACTGAGGGAGGCTTGTCTTGTTTCCTGACACTCCTCATTGATAAAATGTTTTTTGAGCCTCAGTTTGTAGGATTCAGTTGAGCTTGTGCCCTTCCTCTGGTTTCAGGAGTAGCTCTATACTACTGTAGTAAGAGTCCCTGTCCTCTGGATTTAGTATATCGCTTCCAGGGTGTAATTTCCAAAGTCAAATAATTCTCCTTCAAATGGTTGAATTCCTGTTTTTTCAAAAGCTTGTTCTCACGCTTTGGTGTTTACAGGCAAAGATGGATGAACTGCAGCTGTTCAGAGGAGACACTGTCCTGCTCAAAGGAAAGAAGAGGAGAGAAGCAGTCTGCATTGTTCTGTCAGATGATACCTGCTCAGATGAGAAGATTCGCATGAATAGGGTTGTTCGCAACAACCTGAGAGTGCGCCTGGGTGATGTGATCAGGTGAGGACACAGTGTTACCTGTGGAAGACATCAGCAGCATCATACATTATCTCATAGTATCTGAGCTGCCCTATTGCAAAAACAAGTTAAAACCTGTTAGAAATGAATGCCAGAAAAAAGTGGAACAGCCAAACAGCAAGATTAAAAATGCCCCAAGGATGTTTATATTCCAATTTTTGTTGGAAAAATAATTTTTAAATTAGGAATGCTTTAAAAATGTTGCAGGGATTTTGTTGTGCACCTCTTGCAGGAATCAGAATCATAAAATGATTTGAATTGAAAGGGACCTTAAAAGTAGTAGTAAAACTTGAAAATATGGATCTCTGCTTACAGGAGACAGGTCCCATTCTGTGATGGGAGTGGGTAGAAAGGTAGCACATGAGCATTTCCTGAACATAAAAATGGTAGTTTGGAGGTTTAAATAAGGGGGGGCTAACAGCTTCTCCTCCTCCTTAGCATTGTCTCTGAGAAAATGAAAGCCTGGTTCTGACATCGGACTTTCTGAAGTGATATCTGTAATAATTTTTAAATGCAAAATGTGTTTCATACAAACTTAGTAGATGAGAGAAATGAGGCTGTTCCACCCATCTCTCTACCACTAAAAATGCAAGTTTTAAACACTGCTGTAATTGGTTCAGAATGGTGCTTTGTGTCTTTGGATTTAAAGTAGAGGTGAATTCTTACTTTAACTTGATGTGAGATTCCTGTTGGAGTCTCTTCTAGCATGACAGCCCATGCTCTTGTCTTCTCTGTTAGCACTATGTCTGTAGTGGTTCTGAGCTTCCCAAATGTGTTACCAATTGTCTTGACTCATTGCAAGGTCAGGGAGTTTTCACACACTTGCCTTCAAAGTTTTTCTTGCCAATCTTTAACTGCTTATAGTGTTACTGTGTCCTGGTTTCTGCCAAAATCCAGATTCGTGTGCTAACACTTCCTGATTGTGGTCTGTCAAATAGTTTCCTTCAGGGGCAGTCTCTCTTCTCTTTTACCCTTTTACTATGTCCTCTCTGTAATGCATGTGGTAAAATAATCTGTTAGGAGTCTCTAACAAAAGTCACATATGAAAAGCTGTGTGCTCAGCTGCAGTTCCGTGGCTTTTCTTAGCAGGTGAAGCCAGTTTCTGCCACAGCTGGATACTTTGAGCTGTTGCTACAGTAGGCTGTTGTGCTACACTGCAAAATAATAACTGTAGCATGTATTTTAAAAGGGGAAAGGGCTTTCAGCCTTTAACCTAATCATCAGCCCTCACAAAGGTTGGTACTGTGAGGGTTTTTGCTTGGAGTCAGGTTTGTCAGCAGTAGAGATTCTGGGCACTGTAGTGAGAGGGAGAAGGGAAGAAAGAGTTTCCCCAGCTCACTTTTCCTTGCACCTGTTTCTGCAGTAGCTTGTTGAAATAAAAGCTACGTCATGACTCTCACAGGTCTTGAGGCTACATTAGAGGTGTGTGAATGTGGTGAGGGGGTCTGCAGAAGAGCAGAAGGGTAGGAGGAAACGATTAAAATTTGCAGTGGTCTTGGACAGGGCTGAAAGGAGTGAAGGCAATGGGTGCTGTGAAGACTAGCTCTTGGTGGGTATGATTTTTGCCTTGTCAGTGTTGAAATATTCCTGTGCGAGTAGGAAGTCTCACCAGGGCTTTTGATGGTCTTTGGATGTTCTTTCCTGGGAAGGGACATGTCTTTCCTTGTCCAGGTGTAACACTGAGGTGCAAGTCCAGCATGATGTGGCTAACGGGAGTTTTCTTCTTTTTTAGCATCCAGCCTTGCCCAGATGTGAAATACGGCAAACGTATCCATGTGCTGCCAATTGATGACACGGTAGAAGGGATCACGGGGAATCTGTTTGAGGTCTATCTCAAGCCCTACTTCTTGGAAGCTTACAGACCTATCAGGAAAGGTAATGCCTGTCACTGAAGTCCTCACTGCCACAAGTGTGAGCTAGTCCTGAGACTATATACAGAGAATTTCTAGAAGCTTGCACAGATCTCCATCAAGCATTAGACCAGCATTTGTAGGGAGAGATTTTGCTAGTGGTAATTTAAATTTTCACTAATCGTCAGAAGGAGTGATTGCTGCTGCTGGCTGGTACAGCAATTTGGTAGTTCTCCTCCTTTTTTTTTTTTAGCTATATGAGATGGGAGAACATCAGAAAGGCTCAGGTGGAATTTGGGAGAAAATATCATTAAACTAAGTTGCTACCACGTGATGTGATTAGTGAGTTGCCTGCATATGAATCAGCTGGTTGGGTGTATGTTATGCTTATCCAGTTTCATCAGAGTCCATCCTTCATTAATGTGGTAATTGAAGGGGACTCAGGTTCAGATCCCCACATCTGGACTGGTGGAGTCGGCTGGTGTCAGGTGCTGAATGTGGTGATGTGCTGTGATTATGTACAGCTGCCGTAGAAGTGATCATGTGAGCATTATGTAACAATTAGCATCATGCAATTTAGTTGATTTCCTACTCTCACCTAAAATCAAATCACCTTGACCCATACACTGAACTTTTCCATCCTCCCACATTACCCACAAAGTGGACCCAGGTCCTTGAGGAAAAGCAGAACAATGTGTGGAAAAGCAGAACCATGCGTGGGTTTGTCTTTGCCTGAGGCAGCAGTGACCCAGACTGTTTATCCCAGCATATTTTTTATGTGTACTACAGGGACTTTGTCTCCTTCTACAGTCTGTAAAAGTGTTGGCTGGGGAGGAGCAGTCACCAGGTGGCTTTTGCGAAATGTGTCCCAAAGTTTGCTGGTCCCACCAGCCTTTGCTCTCCATGTAGTCATAAGCAGTTCATTGCATCATTTGGTTTTCCAGAGGCTGGTGCACGATAGAGAATGCAGTACATCCTCTGAGAACCATGCTTTGCCTGTCCCTGGGAATGGAGTTGCCTCAGTGCCTGATGTTTTATCATCAGATCCTAAGACCGTTTTTTTCCTCTTAGAGTACAGAATAATATGGAACAGGCTTCCAGTGTGCTGGGCCAGGTCCCAGCACATTGCAGAGATTTGTGTCTCTCTGGAAACATGACAGCATACCTTTTTCCACATATTTACTAGTTTTTCAGGATTCTACACTTGTTCAGGAGTAAAATTCCAAAATGTTTGAGGCAGTCACTGGCCTGGACACTTCCCCATCTGGGTGATGTTGTTAAATATATTAACTTTAAACAAGACCTGAATCACATTCACCAAGCTTGCCAGAATTCCAGAAGCATTTGGACAATACCCTCAGGCACATGGTGTGGTCCTTGGGGCTGTCCTGTGCAGGACCAGGAGTTGGACTCAGTGATCCCTATGGGTCCATTCCAACTCAGGAAATTCTGTGATAAGAACCAGGCTGGCTTCAGGTGTATTGAAAGGATATTAAAAATCTTTAAAACGCTCAAATGCTTTTGTGATCAGTCTGGCATTGGAAGACATCGGGAAGGAAGACACTGGGAGGGAGATGCAGGAAAAGTGCAGTTACCGGTAGTTCCCAGTGGCTGGCTCCCGAAGTACAGAGCAGATGGCAGCGCTCAGTTCACTCCTCAGATTCGTCTGAGGACCAGCGATTCCATTGCATCATAAGCCACTACTGCAAAGAACAGCACAAAGATTACCTTAGTCCAGGCAGCAAGGACAATAAACCTCACCACAGGGGATACCTACACCGAGTCAGGTATTAAAAGCACACTCTGAGAACAAGCACGAATAAACACAGTCACCAGCTACTATTATATACTGCATGCTTATAACAAATTTGGCTTAACATGTTCTTCTCAGATCTGTTGTTATGCCAACCCTTTGTCCCCATGTTGGCTGCCAGAAAGCATTGTTGTCCTTTGATCCCAGCATGTGTCTGAATATCAGACAGCTATTCATTCCCCACCCAGCCATGGGATGAGGAACAGGTCAGGAAGAAGGACAAACTTGTGAATTAAGAACATTTTAGTAATTGAAACAAAGTAAAAGATAATAATAATAATAATAGTAATGAAAAGACAGGAGACGAAACCCAAAAGACAGGTGTTGCAGGACACTTGAGACAGTTGCTCACCACCTGCTGAATGATGCCCAGCCTGTCCCTGATCAGTGTGTGATGTCTCCCAGTGAAATCCCCCACTGGGTATGGCGTTCTATGGCATGGAAAATCCCTTTGGCCAATTTGGGTCAGCTCTCCTGGCCGTGCCCCCTCCTGGCCTCTTGTGCACCTGCTCACTGGCAGAGCATGGGAAACTGAACAGTGCTTGAGTTAGGGTAAGCACTGCTGAGCAACAACCGAGATATCAGTGTGTTATCAACATTATTCTCACACTGAATCCAAATCACAGCACTGCAACAGCTACTAGGGAGAAAATGAACTCTAGCCCAGCTGAAACCAAGACATATATACCAGCTGGCACCCTGACTAAGTTCACTTCTTCAGAGTAATTTAAGAAATAACTGGGAGGGTGAGTGGAAAACCAAACGCGCTTTTGGGGTTGTGTTTGTAACACTTCTGTTGTACCATAGATCAAAGTACACTATAGACACAAGTCAAAGTTACCCAGGGTCTGTAGCCCAGTGCAGCCAGTAGTTGCAGTGCAGTGTTATATATTAGTCTGCTTCTGGAGACAAACACTTATAACTAGTATCAACTAGTTACAATAAATTCAAAATGAATTTTTATTAAGTTGGGGCTTTTTGCCTGTTCTAGAAATGTTAAATTGAAACTGAATGAGGAAAAAAAGTGATTTCTTGCCTTTATGTTTTGTATTTGGGCAGGGTATTCTTTTCTATTGTTTGCTGGTTTTTACTGGATGAAATTTGAGAACTGAAACAACGTTTGGGCTGTTGCAGTGGATGCAGCTCTTGAGTTTAACATGCAAAGCAGTGTTATAAATGCCACAGTGTCTGCCTGTGTGACCCAGTTCTTAAACTCTGGGGCTGCTGGTCATACAGGAGTTGACATTTTGCAGCTGTGAGTTGCAACAGGCCACTGATGTGTGGGATTTTACAGGTGACATCTTTCTGGTGCGTGGAGGGATGCGTGCAGTGGAGTTCAAAGTGGTGGAGACAGATCCAAGCCCGTACTGCATAGTGGCTCCGGACACAGTGATCCATTGTGAGGGAGAGCCCATCAAACGGGAGGTGAGCAGAACCCTGCCATGTGGTTCTCCTGCTGGATCTCCTCTGCCCAAAGCCTGTTTCTGGGACAGTGCTTCAGGGCAGCAGTGTTTGTACCTGCTTTGGCATTTTATCTACTGAGTGTAATGGTCAGAAACTCTGGTTTCAGAAGATGAGCTGCTGCTGAAGGTAGTCAGAGAAAGGTACTTCCAGTGTCTTCCTCTGCTGAAAGCACCAGGGGGTAGGTTTGCTGATGAGATGCCATGCTTTGGCAGCAGCTGTTTTGCATCTGCTTCCAGATATCTCACACTGTGCTTGGGTGCATCTTGTAATTCCAGTGTTCCCTTGATCCATAGCAGAGACAGCATACAATGATGCTAAATTTCATGCCCTGTGAAAATAAAGTAATGGGCACTTTCTCTGACAGAAATTTGAAATTCCCAAATGGTTTACATTAAAAAAAATAAAAACTCCCCAGTCCATTAAGGTGTCTAGCCCTGAGTGTTGCAACCTTGTGGCTGCATAAGGGGCTTGTTTGACAGGTCTTGGCAACCTTATTGTACAGAGTAGGAAATCTCAGGGACATGAGTTAAGGTGGGTGTGTACTTCATAGAATAAGTACCTTTTTCTGCCTGCAAATAGTGTGAGTGCTGGTTTGTTGTTAGCTGCCTTCTGGAAAACACCTCTGTGAACCTTGTGAGACTACACTTGGGCACTCCATGAATGCCACTTGGCCTCTTCAGGCCACAGCAGAGATAGACAGGAGTAAGTTCAGCCTAGGCCACCAAAATTATGAGGAGCTGGAGGTCAAGCATGAAGGAAGAGGAACTGGGATCATGGGATGATGCAGCCTGGAGAAGGGAAGGCAAAGGGAGAGGCCTACTGGCAACTGCCTGATGGGAA
>VZSE01000398.1:0-28132 GCA_013398275.1 Promerops cafer
ACACCTCGCCTCTTTCGAACGGGCCCCAAAACGGGTGTCCCATCCCCCCGCCAGTACCGGGCGATTGCCACGAGGGCGGGCTAACAATGGAGGCGGCGGGGCCTGACCCGAAAGACCAACCCCCACCGCGGCTCCGGGAACCCGGCATTCCTCTGCCCACCGCCGGGGCTCTGCGGCCAGCCGCCACCGGGACCACCCCAAAAAACCCGGCTTCCGGGGACCCTCCAGTATTCCCCCCAAGGGGTATCTCCGGCTCAGCTTTGGATTCCCGGAAGATCCAAAGGCCCCCCTCCCAGAAAAACTCTACCAGGAACCCCCCATGATATTTGCGGCGAGCTCCCCCTCCCCCGTCACCTGCGGGATGCGGAGGGGAGAACCGATGCTCCCAGGGCGGGGGTGCTGCAGTTAACAATGAGCTGTGGACCGGTGGCTCCTCCTTTTCCTGCCTCTGCTCCTGCTCCTGCTCCTGCTCCTCTCCTCTTACCGTCCTCCTCCTCCGGCTACTTCTTTTTCTGCTGAATCCTTACTCCTCCTCGTCGTCCTTCATCCGTTCACCCCCTGCTTCTCCTGGTTCATCCCTTCTTCTCCTCCTCCTCCTCCTCTTCCATGTACCCTGTCTGTGTGTATAGACTGGGAAAAGAGAAGCGGGAGAGTAGCTGCGGGAAGGGACATGGGGGTCCTGATTTGGATCTGAGTCAGCAGTGCCCTCGCAGCCAGGAGGGCCATCCGTGTGCTGGGTGCATCAGGCCCAGCATCGCCAGCTGGGCCTGGGATGGCACTCATGGACAAAACGTGCTGTTGGGGATAGGAATTGAATTAATTGCCTATCAAAATGTTATAAATATATAATACGGTTGGCTTTCGCATTTGTATGTATGATTTTGGTCGCTTGCAATTTTGTAAGTTAAGTGTGTATTGCTAGCCGTGTGGGTCCTTTGTGTGACTAAAATATGTAAGGTTATCTTCTTCTCCGTTTATCTATGTGATAACAGTAACACAAACCAGAACAGCAGATGGGAGGAAATGCCTGGAAGAGGGGAGAAAGACACATAACTCTTCTCAAGAAAAACAAGTCACCCGAAATCTATTGATGATAAGCTAAAACACCCAAACTCAAAGAAATGTTTGAGTAATGTATAAGTTAAGGCATGTAACCCTAACTATAGGTTATGAGTATGTATTATATTATGGGCTTTTCACAATGTTAAAATAACTCTGCTGTAAGGTTATAGTTTTTCTGGTTTTTGCTTAGTCATGGTAGTGGGATAGGTGATATATAGTTGTGCTTGTGAAGGGACTGTCTGTTTGGTCGGGATGACATCCACGAAGGTGTGATGAGGACCCTGCTATTGATGTGCCAACTATCAGCATCGGCCATCTGAAGAAAGCATGNACCTTCCCCAACCCCTCCCTCCTTCCCCGGCTCTCTCTCCTCCCTCCAGCAGCACAGGGAGATGGGAATGGGGTCACGGTCAGTTCATCACACGGTGTTCCTGCTGCTGCTCAGGCAGAGAAGTTGGGAGTCCTTCCCCTGTCTCAGCCTGGGTCCCCACAGGGCCTCAGGTCCTTCCAGCAAAGCTGCTCCAGCGTGGGCTCCTCTCCCCAGGGATCTACAGGGCCCTGCATGGAGGCGGCTCCAGCACAGGCTGCCCATGGGCTCACGTCCTTCTTTTCGGGCATCCCCCTGCTCCTGTATGGGCTCCTCCAGGGGCTGCAGGGGATTCTCAGCTCCGGCACCTGGAGCAGCTCCTGCCCCTCCTTCTGCACTGCCTTGGCTGTCTGCAGAGCTGTTCCTCTCACATGTTCTCACTCTGCTCTTCTCTGGACCCAATTCCATCTGCCCAAGAACTTTTTCCTTCTTGAATCCATTATCACTGAGGTGTCACTGCCATCTCTGTTTGACCCACCTTTGGCAGTGGTGTGTCTGTTCTGGAGCCAGCTGGTATTGGCTCTGTTGGACACGGGGAAGCTTCTGGCAACTCCTTGCAGATGCCATCCCTGTAGCCCCCGCCACCAAAACTTGGCCACACAAACCCCAACACAGGCACTAATGAAAGAACCCTGGAAGCCCCTTGCTTTCTCTTTGGGAACTATTGGTCAGGTCACCCATCACATCACAGGTCCCACCTGGCCTGCCCCATTTGTCCAGCAGGACACAAAGAAAAGAGAAGAGAAAAGCAGGAGGTAGGAGAGAAGGAGGTAGAGAAAGAGGCAGAAAATGGGATCCCGGGAACAAGAGAGGGATGGGGAGATGCACCAGGATGGCAAGAGAGACAGAGGAAAGGATTATCTGTGGTTACTGGGGGCTCTGCTTTTTGCACAGATGGGAACCTGGTGGCACCAAGTTCTGCTGGTGGGCTCCTGAAGTGGATGTCAGTGCTTTTCCTTGGGAAGTACAACACCTGGGCCCATTGTTGCTGTGGAGGTGATGGCCGCCCGGGGGAGCGAAAGGCCAGCAACAGCTTTCTGTCCTGGCACCTTCTGTGTGGGAGCAATCCCTGGGCTTACTCAGTTTTGGGAGGTAGGCTCAGGAGGAGGTAAGAGCAATCTCAATAACTCACCATCAAAATTTGGAGCCCGGCTCCCTGGTCAACCTTGAGCTGGGACAGTCCCCATGCACAGGAGACACTCCAGGAATGCCCCTCATCCCCCCCCCTTCCTGCCACCTCCTGCTCACCTTGTGCAGGCAGAGGAAGGATGATGAGCCCAAGCATTAATCCCCTCACCCCTGTTGCCATCTGACTGCAGCTGCACTCCAAGCACCCCAGAGAACTGTCGGTAGAGGTAAGGGAAGATGTCATGGGACCCCCCTTCACACCATCTCATTCCCTCTTTTCCACCCTTCTCCTATGCCTTTTCCATAGTACCTCCAATCCCCAGCTGCCCCCTGAACTCTGTTTGAGGTCCCAGCCCCCTCCCATTCCCCACACTGTGGGTCTGAGCTCACCTGAGCTCCTCACCCACACCTGGATATGCTCACAGTACCACCAGTACCAAGTACAGCCCCAGCTCCCAGGAAATGGAACACAAAGAGGTGATTGGTGACAGCCAACATGGCTTTGCAAAGGGGAAGTCATGCCTGACAAATCTGGTGACCTTCTATGGCAGGCCTACAGCACTGGTGGATAGGGCAGAGCAACTGATGTTGTCTGTCTAAACTTATGCAAAGCATTTGACACTGTCCCTCACAACATCATTGTCTCCAAAGTAGAGAGACATGGATTTGATGAATGGAGCACTTGATCAATAAAGAACTGTCTAGATGGCTGCATGCAAAGAGTTGTGGTCAATGACTCGTTGTGCACGTGGAGACCAGTGACGAGTGGAGTTCATACTGGGGCAAATACTGTTCAGCATCTATGTCGGTGACCTGGACAGAGGGATTGAGGCACCTGCAGCATGTTTGCTGATGACACGAAGCTGTGTGGTGCATCACACACTGGAGGGAAGGGATGGGCCATCCAGAGGGACCTTGACAGGCTTGAGAGGTGGGGCTGATGAAAACCTCATGAAGTTCAACAAAGCGAAGTGCAAGGCCCTACACCAGAGTCATGGCAATCCCAAACACACCAACAGGCTGTGTGGAGAAATGATCGAGTGGCCCTGTGGAGATAGAATTCAGGGTGATGGTAGATGCAAAACTCACCCGGTGCTGGCAGTGAGCACTCCCAGCCCAAAAACCAATGGAGCCTTGGGCTGCATCCAAAGGACTGTGGCCAGCAGATTGAGAGAGGTGACTCTGCCCCTCTACTCTGTCCTTGTGAGACCCCACCTGGAGTGCTGAGCACAGGTCTGGTGTCCCTGACATGAGAAGGACTTAGGACTGTCACAGAAAGTACAGAGGGGGTAATGAAGTTGATAAGAGGACTGGAGCACCTTCTCTATGGAGACAGGCTGAGAGAGCTGGGGCTGTTCAGCCTGGAGAAGGCAAGGTGGTGTGGAGACCTCAGAGCACCTGTTGTAGTTCTGGCTGGGGTGGCGTCAATTTCCTTTGCATGGGTAGTGCTGGAGCTGTGTTTGGGGCTGTGCTGAACATAGGGCTGAGAACACAGACATGGGTTTGTCCTTGCTGAGCTCAGCCAGAGCCAAGGCCTTTCCTGCCCCTCGTATGGCCACAGTGGAGAGGGAGTGGGGGTGCGTGGGAAGTTGGGAAGGGTCACAGCCAGGACAGGTGACCCCAACTGACCCAGGGGATATTCCAGAACTTATGGCATCATGCTCAGGATAGAAAGTGGGGGAAAGAGGGAAGAAACGGGGGACACTTGCAGTGGTGCCATTTGTCTTCCCAAGCCACCATTCCACGGGATTGGGCTGTGCTGTCCTGGAAGTGCTGAGCACCTGCCTGCCCTTGGGAAGCAGTGAATGAATTCCTTGTTTTGTTTTGCTTGTGTGATGGTTTTTGCTTTCTGTATTAAACTGTCTTAATCTCAACTGACAAGTTTTCCAGCTTTTACCCTTCCAATTCTCTCCCCAGTCTTGCTGGGGGAAGAGTGAGCAAGCAACTGTGAGGGGTTGGGAGCTGGATGGGGTTAAATCACAACACTGTCCAAGGTGTTTTTTTATTGAGGAATACTACAAGTGTTAAGCAATAGATGGCAAGTATCTGTTTGGGATGGACTTCAGAGATCATTCCTTCCGAATAAGAAAGAAATGGGAAGTGGAGAGCAGTGTCAGCCATCACCTTCCAGGCATGTGGAGAATCCAGTCTACATATTTTGGCAAGTGACATCCTTGCAAAGGCCCATGGTTTGCAGGACTCAAAGCAGTGAAAATGCTTTAGAGCATAAACATATTATTTCTCCTTCCTGAGATCAAACTCCTATAGCTGGAGATGAGAAGGAATTTTCCTTCATAATCTGCATCTCACTCGTGTCCCACCGATGAGCACCATGATATAGCTGGAAGCTTGTCATCAGAAAAGACTTAAAAATAACAGGGTGACATGGATGGCTGAAATACAGTGGCCTGTGAAATTCATGAATCTCTCCTGTTTGTTCATGTTCGTGTCTATGAATGACTAACCAGTAGATACGGTGATCCTGTATTCCTTCATTTCCCTCCATCCTATGGACTAATTGGGACATAGAACTGTTAAATAGTGATTTAATGCAGACTGGAGAATTTGTAAGGTATTTATTATCGTATACAATGGATCAAATAAACTGATAATACAGGCAGCATGTCAGGGTGGAGAAGAAAAAGATGATTACTCAGAAGTTAAGTGCTCCAGCAATGCTCAGGTGATAACCAGTATTTTAATGATCATCTGAGAAGAATTTGAGAAGCCCAAGGGCTGAAACCTCCCACTGTGCCATGATCAGCATCAAAAACCCCTTCCCAATAAACAGCTCCATCATGTCCAGTCAGAAAAAATGAGGGACGAGATTTGTACATCTAATGAAGGCACATCTACAACACACATCAAATGTGTGTCTAGAAGTGGCTGTCTTGTAAGAGAGACCCCAGTTACAACAACTGGCAGGAGGAGACATCATTATGTCTTAATGGGGGAAAGCTCACTCACTAGTGGAGTGAGCTTGGCTTCAGTTGTGTTTAGAGGGCTTTTCTTTTTCCTTTTTAAATTTTTATTAAACAGGCTTGGCCATTCTCCAGCCAGCTTGAATGTAAGGATGGGACTCAGGTTTCTGAGAGGTAGGACCACACCAACTGGAAGTTGCTTCTACATGATTTTGCTATCAATGAATAAACAGGTCATTTAAAGTGTTACTAATTTTGAAAACAAACCCATGTGTCTTCACAAAAGATACATGAGAAAGGACAGTACTGGTGTCAAGGAGTGTAGGGCTTAACACTGGATGACTTTACAACTTCCTCGGCATCATCCATGTACTAAGGAAACTCCAAGGTCTGGGAAAGGGGTCTTCCTCATTCTGAGACTCTCTGGCCATCATACTCCCACTTCCAGAGACTTTCACTGCTGGGACCAGAGCCCTTTCACAGTGGTGGCTGAAGTGCCCTGACAGGCCCTGCAGGACCCTCCCATAACCTCCACCCTCTCAGTCAGACCAGGTTTCCTCTCTGGTTCCACCCCAGGTTTCCCATGGTAGTCTCAGATGTCTCATTCCATAAAGCAGTTGGTTCACAGTGCAGTAACACAGAAACAGCCCCAGCTGGTGCCTCCCAGGAGGGACTCCCAACAAAGGAGCCCCATGGCTTTATCCCCTCACAGTCTAAGCGTGCCCCAGTCTAAAGTCTCAGCTCTTGCTCCAGAGTCCTCGGCTCCTGCAGTGTCTCTCAATGTCCCTCCCTGGGCTGCACCATAGGCCCCTGAGCCCTTTATTGTGCAAAGGGTCGACAGTTCATGGCCTCTTGTCTCTCTAGACTCCCCCCAGAGTTCAGCCTGCAGCTGTCCCTGAGCCACCTACAGCAGGTGTGTTCACAACCCTGCAGGGTCTCCTGGTGCCCAGGGGACACTGTGACACTGCAGGGCATCTTGGAAACAAGGGAACTCTACTGGGTTTTCATGGCCAGTTTTTGGTAGTGGGGGCGGTGGGCTACAGGAGTGGCTAATGTGAGAAGCTGCCAGAATCTTCTCCCACATCCAATAGAGACAATGCCAGCCAGCTCCAGGATGGACCAGCTGCTGGCCAAGGCTGACCCCATAAGAGATGGTAGTGATAACATATTTAAGGAAAAAAAACCCAAACCTTCTTGCACAGATGGAATTGGGTGCAGAGAAGAGCAGAATGAGAGTATGTGAGAGGAACAGTTCTGCAGACACTAAGGTCAGTGGAGAAGGAGGGTCAGGAGGTGCTCCAGGTGCTAGAACAGGGATTCCGTTGAGATTGGATGCCCAAAAAAGGGCTGTGAACCTGTGAGAAGTCCCTACTGGAGCAGGGGGATGCTTAAAAATGATGTGATGACTTGGGAAGACTGTGCTGGACCACAGACCTGCAAGGACTGCAAACCTGCAGAGAGAAGAGGCCACGCTGGGGCAGCTTTGCTGGAAGGACCTGAGGCCCTATGGGGAACCCATGCTGGGGCAGGGGAAGGACTCAGACTCCTTTCCCTAAACAGCAGCAGGAACAAGGTGTGATGAACTGACCATGACCCCCATTCCCATCTCCCTACACTGCTGGAGGGAGGAGGGAGAGCCCAGGAAGGAGGGTGGGATAGGGAGAATGTGTTTTTAGGATTTATTTTATTTCTCATTATGCTGCTCTGATTTGGTTGGTTATAAATTCAGTTCCTAGTTCTAGGCTGAGTCTGTTTTGACTGTGACTGTGGTCAGAGAGGGATCTCTTCTGGTCCTTATCTCAACTCCTGGGCCTTTCCTTATATTTTCTCTCCTGTGTCCAGATGAGGAGAGCAAGGATAGAGTGGTTTTGGTGGCACCCAGCATCCAGCCAGGGTCAACCCACCACCAGATCCTACATGGTCCAGGACTGCAGGAAAAGCTTTGGAAGAAGCTCCAACCTCATCAGGCACCAGTTGATCCATACTGGGGAGACCCTCTGGATGCCAAAACTATGGGAAGGGCTTCACTATGAGCCCAAAGCTCCTGGAACATCTCTAGGACCCATCTGGAGGAGGTCTCTACAAGTTCTCTGGCTGCAGGAAGAGCCACAAGGAGTCAAGGTTCCACCAGAACTACCACCTGAAGTAGAAGGTGGTGACAAGTCTTAAGCCCAGGGCCCCAGGAGCACCTGAGGGTTTCCAGCTAGACTCTGCTGAGCCCCAGGAAGGGGCTCACACAGCCCCTCATCCTGCCTCCAAAATCCCTTGGGATCCCCCATCCATCTCTGCATTCCCCCCTCCAAGATCTCCAGGCTCCTGAGATGAGCACAAAGGAGTGGAAGTCTGACACTGTGCCAGTAGGAATCCCCAGCTAGCTCTGATACTGGCTGTGCGCCAAAAGCTGCTCCCTGGTCAGCCTGCAGGCTGGGAAAGTGGTGCAGTTCAGAGCTGTTCCTCTGCGACAGCAGATGTTATGGTGTCGAGGTTTTGAGGCAAGAACTTAGAGAAGGCTCCCTCCTGTCCAGTCTCTCAGGTTTATTGTCCCAAGCAAAGGGTGAAGAAGCAGAGAGAGCGAACGAAACCCGCTCTTACTTTTAAACCCGGAGGGAGTTACAATTCTTTGACCAATAGGAATTCAGTGGGGAGGAGAGTGAGGAGGGACCCATGATCTAGCACCCTATAGGAAAGGCATGGGGAGTGGAAAGGGTTACGTGTACCAGCGGGACACCGAGGCACAGGGAATTCTCTCGAACTAGGGGTAGGAACCAGGGGAGATTGACATTATGTGAATAAAGTAACCGGTGTGTCCAGGGGGTAACTGACAGCAGGACTAGGGAGGGGGAAACCCAGGGTAAAACCAAAACCATCAGGGGGTGACAGGAACGAACCATGGGGAGAAGGACCACCACCACAGAAGTCCCCGACTAGAGAGGCTACAAACACCAAAATTTTATCTCCATTCACCAATTTTCTCTTTTCCTCTACTTTTCCCCTTCCCGTGTTCCGCCACAGCGGGTGCAAGCAGCCAAGAGCCCAGCGCTGCCCATCCAGACCTGGCCCAGCTCCATCCCTGCTCCTCCTGAGGGACAGAAGGGGTTTTGGGGGGAAGGGTGGGCGCTGGTTGTGGGAGGAGGAGGAGGAGAAGGAATGGAGGAGGAAGGATGAAGAAGGAGCGGGAGAAAGCATAGAGATAAGAGGAGAAGAAGGTGGGATTACGGAGGACAAGGAAGAGGAGGAGCAGGAAGCGGAAAAGGAGGAAGCTCACGGGGCTACCGCTCAGTGGCCCACCCGCCCCTCCGCTCGGGAGCATCGCCTCCTCCCCTACATCCCGCAGGTAACGGGGNTAGGTGCTTCCAGCAGGCCCGGGGGGGGGGGGGGGGGGGTCCCCCCCAAAATATCTGGGGGGGGGGGGGGTGTGCCCCTGGGACCTATTCTTTTGGGAGGGGAGATATTTCAAGTTCACCGCAAATATCTTGGGGTGGATCTCTTGTTTTTTTCGGGGGGTGGGGGAATATTTCGTCGTCGCAGGATTCCAAAGCTGAACCGCAGATGCCCCTTGGGGGATATTGCGGGGTCCCCAGGAGGTGTTTTTCTGGGAGGATGGTCCCAGTGGCACCTGCCGGCGGTGGGCGTGGTGGGGCTGCGCCTCCCCGGGTCAGGCACCGCCGCCTCCACTGCCAGCCCAGAAGTGCGTGGCGGTCGCCGCTGCCGTTGGCGGGATGGGGAGGTGTAACACTGGTTTTGGGGAGAGCCGGATGGGGTGTGGGAGCTCTGGGACCCCCCATAATGGGGACAGTGGAGAGGGGCCATACCGAAGCTTGAGGACCTGTAGCAGCCTGGAGGCGTAGGAAGAATGGAGAGGAGGGATCCCGAAAAGGGGGGAGTCTCGGGACCCCCCGCGACCCTGAAGTAGGAACCTGGAGAGGGGAAACCCCTGGAAGCCTGGAGGGGAAGGAGGAGCCTGAAAGGGGGAAGCATGGAGAGGGGGAACCCCGAGGAGTCTGGAGAGGGGGATTGCCTTGTAGCCCTGAGAGAGGGGATCCCGGAGAAGGAAGGAGCCTGGAGAGGTGGGGAGCCCTTGGATCCCCGGGATGCTGAAAAGGGCACCCTGAAGACAGGGTGTGAGGAATTTTGAATGAATTAGAGATGGGACCTCTGAGTTGCTTTAGATGGTGTGATTTCTTTTTCTTATCTTCTACATAGGCAGCAAGGGCTCACATCTTCACCACATGGCTCAGAAGGTCACAAGACCTTGTTACAGGACCTTTTAAGGAATTATTAACCAATAAAACCCTGCCAACAAGGATATTTATGTTTTTGACCCAATCCTTAAATATTTCATCTTATGGACTCATGCTGCAGTGTAAGCTTTCTTAGCCAATCACGTTATGACACACAAACCTACAGTACTACATTCTAAAACTCTAAACTTTCCTCTGTTTTGCTTAACATGTCTCTGCTTTAAACTATAAATCCACATTCTGGCTTCTAGCACCTAAGTTTGGAAGCCTTTTCCAAGGTCTCAGATAAAATCCTGTGTTTAATTCTAAGTTTTGGCTTACAGGCCCAAAGTTCTGAGAGTTCCCTGCATTTTGGATTCCAGTATCTCCCCCTTCTTTTTGCACTAAGAACTCTACTTTAATGGCTTTGTCGATCAGCTTTGCATGCATTGGAGCAGGCAAGGCACTGCTATAACTATGACAGCAATCAGTATATACACGCTTATCTTTAAAATCGCTTTCCACCACAGTGCAAGGCTCAATTTATCAAGTAGATCATCTAACCATGTTTCATCATCAACTTTGATCTTAGCTACACCTTCCTTTAATTGCTGTATGCTCTTATGAATGGATTCTGAATGATCAGATAGGTTCATGCAACACATTCCATCAAAATCTTCACACCCATGTCCATGCACTAGCAAAAGAAAATCTATTGCTGCTCTGTTTTGCAGAGTTGCATGTCTTACATTTTTGATGTCGGCTAACAAACTACTCAGTGTGAAAGAGGTAGCATTGGTCTGCTTACTTAACCAGCAACCTAACCAATCCAATTGCTTTCGGGCTACTGCTGAGGCAAGCTGGGGTAAAAATACAGATGCTGAAAATCTTTTTCTAAAGCCCCAAATCTTCTTTACAGTCTGATTCATACTGATGGACAAACCCTTTTCCTCTGCGTCTATGGTCTTTAATTGTATTTACACTGGGTGTCAGCCAAGTAAGCCTTCCAATGCTACATGGACCACCTTTGGTGTTTGATGGAATGGCTGGCCAAGCTTTATCTCCACAGATGAAAAATATTCCCTGTGGTAATTGTAAAGGGGTACAACTAGGTGCTGAAAACATAACTGAGGTATAATTACACTAAGAATCCCCATCTTTATACACAGAGTGATAGGGAGTGATATCTGAAGTTTTGTCTTTGTTTTTTTCAAGCCCAAAAATGCTGAATTTGATGCAACCATCCATTATTACAAAACCAAGAATTTCCAATTCTTGAGGTTCAAAGGACGCTTCAGGAAGGAACTTGATCTAAACACCCCATCCATCAGAAGGATTTATAATGAATCGTGCAAGATGTGGAGGAATGGTTTTTGGTATTGGCCAAGTATCTACTGGCAGACCGACCAAACAAGTTGAAAATGGCTTTTCAGGGCTTGAATGAGATAAACATCTGGTACCTAAGCCTGATGCATTGGCTAAGGTTACCCAAACATTGGGTTTTGGCTGATTAACGGGCAAAACCGCATTGCTGAGGGCAAACAAAAAGACATAACCATGACATCAGATTCAATTCCATGTTCACAGTTCTTGTATGTGAAGCAAGAGGTGTTTGTCTTCATCTGTAGTGTCTGTGCAGTTCACGTTTGCGTGCTCACTTCTCTGCTCTCAGGAGTCATCAGCATGTTTCTGTGCTTGATATGGCTTACAGGCCCAAAGTTCTGAGAGTTCCCTGCATTTCGGATTCCAACAACAGGGGACCCCCAGGGGCCTAGAGAGCAGGGACCCTGGAGAGGGGTGGTTATNACATCAGATTCAATTCCATGTTCACAGTTCTTGTATGTGAAGCAAGAGGTGTTTGTCTTCATCTGTAGTGTCTGTGCAGTTCACGTTTGCGTGCTCACTTCTCTGCTCTCAGGAGTCATCAGCATGTTTCTGTGCTTGATATGGCTTACAGGCCCAAAGTTCTGAGAGTTCCCTGCATTTCGGATTCCAACAACAGGGGACCCCCAGGGGCCTAGAGAGCAGGGACCCTGGAGAGGGGTGGTTATGACCGGCCTCTGAAGATTATACTGGTGTTTATCTATCTATCTATCTATCTATCTATCTATCTATCTATCTATCATCTATCTATCTGTCTATCTATCTATCTATCTATCTATCTATCTATCTATCTATTTATCTATCTATCTATCTTTATGCAAGGCTTTTTTTAAGAACTCCTCAATTTGGATGCAATGGAAAGGAGGTAGGCAACCATTTTGGTTATTATTATCTACAGAAATGCAACAATATAAAAGCATAAAAATAACACGTAAGAGAATGTATAAGGAAAAGAAAGAGAAAGAAAGGATAAGAGTAGAAAAGTATAACCATCTGTGGGTCCAGACGTGGGACTTGATTGTTGCAATTTTGATGTCAGTTGGTTGAAGTGGTGGTCACGGTCTTGATTTGTTGGGGGTGGGTGAAGCCCATGAAACAAAGACTTCAATGGGTTAATACACACTTGGGTTTATGTAGGAAGGACCATGTCCTTCCCCTGGAAGGGGGAGTTTGCACTGTCTGTTACAACACTGTGGATTTATTGCAACACTGTTGATCATATGCAGTCCTCTGGTGGAAGGCTTCAGAAATGAGTCTGGGGCACTTCAAGGATCTTTGATGGTTTATGACATCTGTTAAGACATGACATCTTTCTCTCAGTCATTGTAGTTGATCTAATTATGCTCCATCAGAAGGGATGAAAACTTTCAGCCCTCGGTCTGAATGTCCCAGTATGTCCCTCAGGGAGGGAGGAGTTTTTAGAACTGAGACAGTTGTGTAAAGGATGAAATTGCCCTGATCAAAAGCACTGTCCCACCTCGCTGGATCAGCTGCTTATAGGCCTCTTCCCTTATTTGGCTCAAAGCCCAGCTTCTTGCTAAACAAAGGTTGATTTGTCATAGTCATCCTCTGGGGCTCACACCCTCTACACCTGGGCTGTTCCCTTGCACATCATCAGCAAAGCCCCCCTGCTTTTACAAAGGGCCAATTGTTTGAGCCATTAACCCAGAACATTACAGTCTCTCAGGGGGAGACCTTCAGAACCACTAACAGCTCGGAGAGGAGGAACCCCTGGGACCCCCAGCACTCCAGAGAGCAGGGAGCCCTGGGATTCTGAAACAGTGGGCCTATAGAGGGGGGGACCTCCAGCAGCCTGGAGAGGAGGGGAGCATGGAAAGGGGGGAGCCCCAGGACCCCTGTCATGATCACTGGCAGGGGAGTGGTTTTTGTTATAAATTCCCATCAAGCTAAATAAAGACCCGGACACATCTGAGGAGCTGTGTTTTGTTGTTCCCAGCATTTCCATGAGTTCTCTGCTCCCATCACAAGCTCCTCCAAGGCGCTGGCTTACAAGGTGCAGCACAGCTCCACAGTGTCCCCAATCCCACCACACAGTTTGTGTGGAGAATTGGAGAAGCGTGCTTTGCCCAGGCACAGCCAGGGACAGAAACAAAGAATATTTCCAGTGCTTCAATCCTATGTTGGTGCTGCCGTGTGGATGGGCCAGAGCTGGGCAGAGAAAAAACAGAGAGGGGAGAGAGGGAGAATAAAGAGAGGCAGGGAAAACAGGGAGAAAAAAGAGTGAGGGGGCCTAATCTGCTCCCTTTTCCAGTTCACCTGGTACAGCCTCTTGTGTAAACTAGATTTTTGGTGGGTTTTGTTCCTGTGGACACAGCTGTCCTTCTTCAGTGGGTGAGACAGGGGGGCTGAGCACAAGCCTTGGGGCAGAGCAGGGAGTTCATAGAATCACAGAGTAGGCTGAGTTGGAAGGGGCCCATCAGGATCCTCAAGTCCAACTCCGGGCCTTGCACAGGACACTCCAACAATCCCACCAAGTGTTGACAGCATTGTCCTAATGCTCCTTGACCTGAGACAAGTTTGGAGCTGTGACCAATTCCCTGGGCAGCCTGTTCCAGTGCCTGACCAACCTCTGGGGTAAAAACCTTTTCCTGATATCTCACCTAAACCTCCCTGACTCAGCTCCAGCTGTTTCCTTGAGTCCTGCCACTGGTCACAAGAGTGAAGAGGTCAGTACCTGCTCCTGTGCTGCCCCTTGGGAGGATGTTGAAGAGCTCAATGAGGTCTCCCCTCAGTCTCCTCCAACTGAACAGATAAAGTGACCTCAGCCGCTCCTCATAAAGCTTCCTCTCCAGACCCTTCCCATCCTTGTGGCCTCCTTTGGATGCTCTCCAATGGCTAAATGTCTTTCTTATGTTTTGGTGCCTAAAACTGCCTGCAGGACTCAAGGTGAGGCTGCTGCAGTGCAAAGCAGGGGACAGTCTCCTCCCTGGCCAGGCTGGCGATGCTGGGCCTGATGACACCAAGACACGGATGGCCCTCCTGGCTGCCAGGGCACTGCTGATTTAGATCCAACTGGACATCGACCAGGACCTCCAGGTCCCTTCCCACAGCTGCTCTCCAGCATCTCATTCCCCAGTCCATGCACACAACCAGGGGCACCCTGTCTCAGGTGCAGAATCCTGCACTTGCCCTTGTTAAACTTCACACGGTTGGTGATTGCCCATATCTCTGATTTGTTGAGGCTTTTTGGAGGGCCTCTCTGCCCTTGCAGGAGTTTATAGCTCCTCCCAATTTAGTGTCGTTGGCAAACTTTCTTGGTATTCATTTGAGTCCTGCCTCCAAGTCATTTATGAAGATGTTGAAGAGAACTGGGCTGATGATGGATCCCTGTGGAACCTCACTAGTGACTGGTGCCAGCCTGATTTCACCTGTCACTGTCACCCTTTGTGCCCAACACATAACACAGTTATTCAGCTGTGGGCTGGACAGTTTGTCCAGAAGGGTCCTGGGAGAGAGTATAAAAACCGTTGGTGAAGTCCAAAAAACATTCCATTTCCTGGCTTTCCTGGATCAACTACATCCAATCTTAGAGGGAAGTCAGGTTCAACAAGCAGGACTTTCCCCTCATGAAGCTGTGATGGCTGTGATCAATAACTGCGGTGTCCTCCAGGTATTTTTCAATACTTCCCAGAGTAATCTTTTCTGTTTTATCATTGGACACTGAAGTGACACTGACAGGCCTGTAGTTTCCAGAGTCCTCCTCCTTGCCCTTCTTGAAAATTGGGACAACATTTGCCAGCTTCCAGTCAGTTAGGACCTCTCCGGTTTCCCAAAAGTACTCAAAATCAAGAGAGGCTTTGCAATGACATCAGCAGCTCTTTGAGTATTCTTGTATGAATCCCATCAGACCCCATAGATTTGTAGGGATTCAGCTGGATCAGCAGATCCCACACAAGTTCAGGGTCAGCTGGGAGTTGATCATTGTTAATCTCCTGCAGTGAGATTCCCTTCATCTGTCATCTGTGTTGAAAACAGTGTATTAAAACACTTCTGCCTTGTGCATGTCCCTGTTTGTGAGGTGACCATCCCAATCCTGGAATGGGACAATGTTATTTCTACCCTTTGTTTTACCATTAATATATTTGAAAAAACTTTTTATTGTTCCCCACATTTCTGGCAGCTTCAATTCCAATTGAGCTTTGGCCACACAGATTTTCTCCTTACAGTGTTGAGCAGCATCTCTGTATTCTTCCTATGTTACCTGACCTTTCTTCTGCTGGGCACACACCTTCCTTTTTTCCTTATATCCATGGAGAAATCCCTGTTCAGCCATGCCAGCCTTCTACCTTGCCTGGTTGACTTCCAGCATATAGGAATTGCTACTCCTGTGCCCTTAGAAGGTGATGCAGTGATGGACCCCAGCACCTACAGAAACATTTTCCCAGGGTACTCATTTGTTCTGTGAACAGCCTGAGGTCTGCTCTCATGGCCAGAGTTGAAGTTTTGCTGGCAGTTTTCCTCCTGTCAACAGAGATTTTAACTTGATTGCTCTATGGTCTCTGTGGCTAAGATGGCCACCAATCTCCATTTTGCTCACAAGATCCTCTCTGTTGACAAGCAGCAGATCCAGGAGAGCATCTTTCCTTGGAAGTGTCCGTTAGTTCCTCATAGAATAACTCTTCACTATCCTGGGCCTGGCTGGGTGGTCTATAGTAGACTCCCACAGTGACATCTGCATTATTTGTTTGCCCCTTTATTCTCACCCAGATACTCTCAACTGTGTCGTTGCCAGCTGTGAGCTCCAGACATTCCAGCCCTTCCATTACATCCAATGACACCCCACACCTCTCCTGCCCTGCTTACCCTTCTGAAAGAGCCTTTAACCATCCAAGATAACCAGATAGGGGTACTCCTATCACATAGTTGTCTCATACCGCCAGGTTTCACTTATGCCAGTGATGTCATATATCTGGCAGTGGGCCAGAACTTCCAGCTCATCTTGCTTGTTACTCATGCTGCGTGCATTAGTTTAGAAACATTTCGGGTGTGGTACATTGTAGCAGCATTGAGGGATCCTATCAGTGCTCCTTTCCTCAAATTTTGGCACTCCATTCCATTGCCCATCACTGGTGAGCCTGGTTTTGTCCCTTTCCCTCTTGAAGCTGAATCCCATCAGGTGCCAGTAGACCAGGTGTTGAATAGATCATCCCATGGTCAAATAACCCAATTTTTTTCCAATTGCATCAGCCTTGGACCCATGCATTGACGTGATGGATCTTGCTATTCCTGTAAATATTATTCCTTGTTACCAAAAGGATCGAGGAAATCACTACCTGTGCTCCTGATCCTGCGACCAATTGTCTCAAGGCTTTGAAATCTCTTTTGATTGCCCTCAGACTTCTCTATTATTTTGTCACTGCCAGCCTGAAAAATCAATAGCAGGTAGTAATCAGAGGGCTGTAATAGACTGGAGAGTATTCCAGTAACGTCCCTTACACAAACCCCTGGGAGACTGCAGACTTCCCTGAGCTGGGTCCTGTCTGCAAATCGGGCCCTCTGTTCTCCTCAGAAGGGAGTCTCCTATTAAACTACCCTCCTTTTCCTCTTGAGTAGATTGTGATGCCGGGTACAGGTGGTGTTGTTTTAGGAGGCTTCTCTATCCCAGAAGCACCTTCACCACCTCATCAGTTGTCTGGCCGCCTAGTTCCAGGGCCTCTTACTTGTTGTAGATGGTACCTGTCCTACTTGTCATGTTTTCAGAAGGGGGAGGAACCTCCCTCCTGGTGGCTGCAATGACTCTCTTCCAACCTTCATCTTCAACAGACCCTTGACCTTGGAGGGTTCTGAGTTTCCACGACAACAAAAGTTCAAGTATCTGAGAATCTGAAGACTGTAGCATCTCTGAAAATAACTGGTCAAAGTTGGGATTCTTGTGTTTAGTGCCTGTTTAGGATTTGGGTGTTTTGTACTCATTTTTTCTACACTGTGCGGATCTTCAGGGCTGTGCTGAGGATCCCCTCTGAGCAGGGACAGCACAAAGCCATGTGCTTCCCTCACCTGTCTGGTCTCCCTGTTATCAGCACTTCCATGTTTGTTTACCTGAAGCCCCCCTTCACTTTCTCTCCATTGTTACATCTGGTGGTGTCAGTTCTGTACTCAATGGTGCTTCCAGCACTGAACGCCCTCATCTACAGCCTGAGAAACCAGGAGCTCAAGGATACCCTGAAGAAACTTAGGACTGGATGCATTTGAGCAGCCATAGCTTACGTGTTGTCCTCTGTCAGTGACTCCCAGTGCATGTCATGACAGATCAAGTCTGTCTTTCCTTATTTACATATTACATATTTTTCTTCTCCACTTGTGATGTTGTCTTTAAGAAGAAATGCCATTACTCATCCTCTCCTCCTTCAGCATCCACCAAGCTTGTGTGACCCAGAGACTTTGTGTAAATAGGGAGACTTACATTGTATTTAAATGAAATAAATTTAATTTAAATGAAATAAATTTAATAAATTAATTTAATAAAGCAGCTTTTTTTTTGGTCTTGAGATCCATCCTCAGCAGAGCAGGAATGAAGGGGAAATAAGAACAACTCTCTGGCTGCACCAGCCTTGGAACAGGCTCTGTGCCTCGAGCAGGAGGAGCTCTTTAGGAGCACAAGGGCCAGGGCTGTTGTGCTGGCCTGGGGAGATGGGGTGGCAGCAGGGGCTGCAGAGCTCTCAGGAGCTCAGCCAGAGGGGAGCAGGGCAGGCAGGGAGCCTCCTTTTGCCTTGGCCAAGCACCTTCCCCATGGCTGGGGCTGAGTCCTGTGTGAGCTGCAGCTGCTGCTGTGCCCTTGCAGGGGCTGAGGCCGTGGGGCCACTGGCCAGAGCAGCCTGCCCTGAGCAGAGCTGTGGGGCCAGAGCCGGCTGGGCTGTGCTGGGGAGAGGCCCTTGGTGCTGCAGAGAGCTCAGGGCAGCTGCGAGAGCTTGGAGGGAGCTGGGCTGGGCTGGCAGAGCCTGGCACAGAAACCATCAGTGCCCATCTCAGCGTGGCTGAGCGTGCAGGGGCAGGACTCAGCCCAGGGCTTGTGGGGCAGGGCCAGGGCCTGTGCAAGGCATTGAAAACAGGCAAGTGGCCGAGAGAGGAGGCTGCTCCGTGCCCTTGGTGGCACGGACAGAGCAGGGAGGGGGCCCAGGACATTTGTCAGGGCCAGCCTCTGTCCCCAGGCGTTGGCAGCCCTGGCTGCTCAGGCCAGGTTTGCCCTGGGGTGAGTTTGGCTGTGGCTCAGCTCCATCCTCCTGCGGGGCTCAGGGCCTGTTCCTGGCCATGGCCAGCCCTGGCCAGCCTCTCTGCTGGCCCAGAGCCCAGCAGAGGCCGCGGCAGGGCTGTCTGTGCAGGCCCACAGGAGCCACGGGCTCTGCAGGAGCTGGCAGAGGCTGCCCAGCAGGGAGGCCATGGGGCACAGAGCCCCAAGGCTGCCATGGGCACCACGGCCCAGGGGCCGTTCCCAGCCGTGCTGCTCCTGTCCTGGGCTGGGCTTGCACAGGGGCTGTGGGGACATGTGAAGGGAGCAGGGCTGCGATGTCAAAGGACAGGTTACAAACAGGAGCCATGAAAACGCTGACAGGAGGTAACAGCAACAGATGGAATTTCTGTGCATTGTTTGTACTGTGCGGGGCTGCTTCAGAACAGGGAGGGGGATTTAATACCAGCAGACACTGATACTGATGTTGAGGGATGCAATGGCTTCTTTGCTTGAGTCTTTACTGGAAAGGTTTCTCAGGTCTCTGCATTCAGTGAAGGGCTTCAAGAAGGAGGAAAGCATGTATTGAAAGGAACTTCATTGAGGGGAGGAAGGAGTTAAAAGCAGGAGATTTGGCAAGGAAGAAGAAAAATAAGAAAAAGTAGTATTTTCACTCAAAGATGACCTTGCAGCTGATAGATGCTAATATTCGGTGAGAGAAATTTCACATATTGTTGTTGCTTTGGGTTGTTTTCTGTCTGCTTTGAGAAGTGGAATTTCTGCAGAAGACAACAGGATGTTGTAAAAAAGTCCTAAAAAGCATTTTTCACAGGCCTAGGCCTCCTGGTGACAGGGAAGAGGGATAAGAAGCTTGGAGATTGCAAAAGCACAGCCTTGTGAAGGAGCGTGCCTTTGATGGGCCCTGTGGTATGTTATGGCAGGGGAACAGACTTGGCATGTGTGCTTTTTGCCCCTGTTAAGATGGAATAAGCTTAGGACTGTATGTGTCCCCATTTGGCTAGCATGGCAATAGAATAAATCTGCTCTTTACACTTCAGCTGTGGATTTTGACCGTCTTGGTTACCTGCATATATTCAGTTCACACACTCATGAAATCCCAGAAGGACAAATGCTGGTGTCGGTGCCTGCAGTGGCACCAGCTGGAGCTGCCTGGCTGGGAGTATCCCTGTGGGAAAGGTCTTGGTGGACAGGGGGCTGGGCAGGAGGCAGCCATATGGAAGGCCAGGAGCAAGGAAGGCCAGGAGCACCCTGGGCTGTGTGACCAGGAGATTAGGGATGTGGATTGTCCAGGTTACTGTGCCTTGGTTTTGGTTCCTCAACACAGGAAAGATGTCTGGAAGCCTGAGCAGGTTTAGTGAAGGGCCTCCAAGGTGGGGCTGGAGCACCTTGCCTGTGAGGATGCTGAGGAAGCTGGACTTGGATTTAGATCCAGCCATACCCACATTCTCTTCTGAGAAGAAGTTTAGAAAGCCAGGGGGTCCTGGGTAGGTTTTGGGGATGTTGGGGGTCCTTTCTGTAGCTTATATCTCAAAAGACGCTTCTCTAATAAACTTTGCTTGAAGTTCCCATTCTGCCCACAAGGAGGGGAGCACTGCAGGGGGGCACCGGGTCAGTGGAGACCAGTGATGAACACTGAGCACTGGGAGGAAGCACTGGGAGTACTGGGAACTCTGTCATGTCTCCCAGTTGCCTCAGTCCATCTTCCCACTTTGAGTGTGGGCTGTGTGGATCCCTGTGGTTTTAGGCTACGCCTACAAGCAGCAAGGGTTTGATTGACAGCTGGCATTTATTGGGGAGAAGAAAATGGAGTGGGGGGTGCTGAGGGCGCTAGCGGGTAGATGCTGGAGATCTCCAGGTGTGGGGTCGTGGGGTTGCTGGGGTTGTCCAAGTGCGGGATGTTGGGTGACAAGGTTGTTTGGATGGCCATGTAAGGGGTGCTGGGAGTGCTAGGTGTACTGGATATCCAGATACTGGTGGTTCTGTCTGTTGGGGGTGCCCAGGTGCCAGATGCTGGGTGTTCTGGAGGTGCTGGGTGCACTGGGTGTCCAGATACTGGGGTTGCTGGGTGCTGGGGGTGACCAGATGTGGGGTTCTGAGTGTGGTGGGTGCTGGAGGTGCCCAGGTGCAGGGTGCTGGGAGTGCTAGGGGTGCTGAGCAGGTGCAGCTCCCGTGCTCAGATGGAGATGCTGTTCTCTGTCTCCAGTGGGTTCAGGTAGTTGTATCTCAGCTCAGCCAGGTGGTTCCTCTCCTCAATCTGGTCCCGGATCTCCTCCAGCCGCCCTTGGAAGGCCCGGATGAGCCGCCGGGGTTCTGCCTCCGTGAACCACTCCTCTGGGTACTGTCCCAGGAGCCTCTGGGGAGGGGACAGGGACATGGACCCTTCAGCTTCAACCCCTTGGTGCCGTTTGGGGGTTCTCTGGCACGCTGGTGGGTGTGGAGCAGTGGTGGCCATCCCCTAAGCTTGGTGACACCAAAGGTGGTGACATCACCCTTGTGGGCACCTCTTGCAGTTCCCCAGGCCCACAGAGCTCTTTGGGGGGGCACATGGGGACTGTGGGGCCAGACTCACCCTGTCCTTGAGTTGGGAGCTGAGGAGAATGAGGGCCACCAGGATGTTGGCAGTGGTGGCCACCTCAGGAATGGTGTCAAGGAAGTGCTGGAGGAAGGCTCGGCCCTTCTCGCAGGGTGGTGGGTGGCGCATGGAGGACGGGGCGTTGGGGACAAAGGCCCCCAGATCATACTGCAGAGGGATAGATCACTGCAGAGAACATCCCCCAAAACAGTGATGGGATGGGTGGGGACATCCCCCTGAAACAGCGAGGAGACAGGTGGGAACATTCTTTGGCACAGAAAGGGGGCAGATGGGAATATCTCAGCATGGCAAGGGAGATGGATGGGGACATCTCCTCCAGTATCAAGAGGGGATGTATGGGGACATCCTTCTGGCATGGGGACCCATTGGATGGGGACGTAGGGTGAGGATATCCTTCCAACAGGGAGATAGGATGGATGGGGACATCCTTCCTGCACACAGAGGAGTGGGAGGGGGACATGTCCCCAGCACGGCTCGAGGACAGCTGGGGATATCCTTTGGGTCCCTGGCCCATGTCCCACCTGCCCATTGTTGACGGCCGCATGCTGCGCTGAGCAGGTGAACATCACCATGGTGAGGAACTTGATGAGCTCTGCCACTGTCTGCAGCGAGGAGGGAACACCTGGGTGGGGACAAGCCAAGAGCCTCAGGGACCTGCCTGTCCCCTGCCTCCCCTGGGGACATCCTGTGGCAGCCACAGGTGTGCTACCTGAGGAGGTCCTGCCCAGGAAGCCATTGGTGAAGATGTCCATCACCCAGGCCTGCAGCTCGGTGTCCCCGCTCACTGCTGCATCCCCACCGTAGTAGAATGTCACAATGCCGGTGACAAAGCTGCCATAGGGATGAGGTGATTGTGAGATCCTGGGGCATGCCAGGACCACCCTCCACTCCCTGAAACCAGTCTCACCTCTCAATGGCTTCCCAGAGGCTCATCCCATCATCTCGGTAATGGTAGTTGGGGACATGGGACATGCCACGGTGGCAGATGTCATCGGGGAGGCACAGGGACGTGTAGGTCACCTGCTCCAGGCCTCGCTGCACCACCAGCAGCAGCCCCTCATAGGTCACCCCTGAACCCTGGGAGGAGGGCCACCCATGGTTGGGGAGGGCAGGAGGTGCCAGGCTTCAGTGTCCCCCAGTGCTCCCAGTATACCCCAGTACCCTGTACTGCTCCCAGTATACAAGTCCTCCAAGTACACACCCAGCAGCCCCAGTACTCCCATATACCTCAGTGCTCTCCAGTGTCCTCTGTGCCATGTTCTCTAGTGTCTCCCAGGTCTCTCATGCTTCCCAGTGCCCCCTATTGCCCCCAGTACACTACAGTGCTCCCCAGCAATTCCAGTACAGCCAGTGTTCCCAGTACATGCCAGTACCCCCCAGTGTTTCCAGTAGACTCCAAGGCTCCCAGGAGACCCCAGTGTCCCCAGTAGAATCCAGTACCTCCAGTGCCCCCAGGGGACCCCAGCACTGCCAAGACTCCAGTGCCCTCCAGTGTCCCAGTGGACTCCAGTAGACCCCCAGTGTCCCCAGTACACCCCCGTGCCTCCTAATACCCCAGAGCATTCAGTGCCCCTCAGTGCTCTCAACAAGCCCCAGTGCCCCAGCAGAGCCCAGTGCTCTCAGTCCCCAGGGCTCACCTTGTCAATGAGGCCACCTGGGTTTATGAGGACACTGCGGGCCAAGGTGTTGATGTGCAATGTGAAGTGGAAGTGGGGCATGAGGAGCTGAGGGGGGAACAAATGCCTGGTAGGTGATCAGGGACCCCTTCATGGAGCTGGGAGGGCTGTCAGGTGGGGCATAACTGCCCTCAGATCTGGGGGCAAGGAGCAGCGGGTGGGCCTGAGGGGGGACCTTACCTTGAAGAGGGGGTGACAGGTGGGCAGGTGGCGCAGGGTGGCAATGGCGAAGACCTCCCCAAACAGGTGGGTCCTCAGCAGGTGGGTGAGGAGCTGGTGGCTGTAGAAGTCGGCGTTGCGCACCCAGGTCTTGGCCAACAGCCAGTCCCACTCATCATCACTCGGCAGGAAGATAGGGCTGCAGGGTCCTGGTGTTTGGCTGAGCTGTGGGACACCACCCTGTGGTCTAGGACTATTGCCACCCTCCTGATGGCAGGATTTAGGGTGAGGTATCCCTACCTGGATGGCGATGGGGCGCAGGAGCCCATCGGTGCCCTGGTGAAGCAGGCAGAGCGGGGCTGCTATGTACTGCTGGCGCCCATAAATGGTGTCAGTTGGGATGTCCTCCAGCACCTTGTAGTCCACAATGAAAATCCGACCTTCTTGCAGCTCCTTGCCCAGGTCAGTGCCACCTCCCAGTGAGCCAGCAACCATCTCTGGTGTCACTGGGAATTTTAGTGGCAGTGTGGTGCAGCGTTGGATGATGATGGGGTTGTTGCCATTGAGGAACTGGGAACCAAAGAAGTCATCTTCTTGCCAGTGCTTGGCCACATACTCAGGGACTAAGGGGGTGGTCAGACATCAGCACTCAGTTACCCACCCTCCAGGCACATCTTGTGAAGCCCTGACTGATGCAGGGGGAAGGGCAGGGGTCAACACACAAGGCACCCACCAACGTCCCTGCCCTGTGTCCGGGAGAAGATGGTGCGCATCTCATCCAGGCTGTTCCAGGAGGTGCGTCTCAGTAGGAACCCTGACAGAAAGTGGGAGGCCCCTCTACAGGGCAGAGGAGGGACCTCAGCACACCCCTTGCCTTCTCTGGCCCCTTTCCCTGCCATCACCCAGGTCATCCATGGCCTCAGGGCATTGCTTACTGGAAGATGAGGAAACCAGTGAAGTTGTTGGCCCTGATGCGGGAGAACTGGATGTTGGAGTCCAGCTCGAAGATGGAGTCCACATTGAGGCAACGGGGCCAGCCCTGGGCGAAGTTCTTCCACCTGAGCGGGAGGGAAAATGGGAGCAGACAGCATCACTGCTGACCAGCCCACCTGGCCAAAGCAGGCCTTGTCCCCATGTCCCTGCTGTCACCGGTAAGCCTCCTGCCGTGCTGCCAGCTCCTGATGACGATGTTCCTTGAGGATCTGCAGCTTGTCGTCCACCAGCTTCTTCCCTAGAAAGAAGGGGGGTGTCAAAAGTTGGACCTCTGGCCATCAGAGGAGGATGGGGGCAGGGTGGGTCCTACCTGAGCCCTCCCGCACCTCCACCGTGGTGACCCCCTCCAGCCACTGGTAGCAGGGGAAGCGATACAGGGTGCCGTTGGGGGCTGTCACCCGGACGTCCTTGCAGAACCAGGCATCCTCCAGGAAGAGCCGCCACTTATGCAGGCGGATGAGGACAATGGGGCCCAAGTCCTGCCCACAGTGCACAGACAGGCTCTTCTCCTGGAGAGGAAGAAATGGCTTCTGGGGCGGATGGGCAGATGCCCTGTGGTGGCACTGGGGACACCAGCAGAGAAGGGGCTCAAAGCATCCCCACTTGCTTCATCTCTTCCAGGATCCTTATCCTCCACCATCCCCTCAAAGTCCTTTTCCTCCATCCTCCCAGAACACCATTCCTCCAATCCCCCCAGGACCACTCCCCACCATCCTCCCCAATTTTTTTCCTCCAGACCCTGGAACCCCTTTCCTCCATCTCCCTCAAATCCCTTCCCACCATCCCCTTGTGTCCTCAGGACAGTCCATGCAGCCCCTCACATCCCTGGGGCAGCCTGTGCCACCCCTCATGTCCCAAGGACAGCTCTACCACCCCTTGTGTCCCTATCCCCATCCCCACCTTCCCTGGCAGGAACAAGAAGGAGATGGTGGTCTGGCGGCTCTCGCCATAGCTGCCCACCAAGGTGATGGAGATGGAGTTGTTGGTCCCAGCTTCCACCATGTCACCTGTTGCCACTGTCACCTTGTAGATGGCCATGACAAGCTGCAGTGATGTCCTGGAGATGCCTTCAGAGAACACTGAGGGGCTGTGGGGTGCAAACCTGCTGTTTTGGGTGATTTCGGTGTCGCAATCCCCATGGCCATTGTGTGAGTGGGTGACGGGTCCTTCCTCCTCAGGGACGTGTTATCAGATCACTGCTACTGGCTGGCGTCAAGTACATCTGATCTCAACTGATGTAGCCATGGGCACATTACCCAAGCGATGGCCCTGGGACTGGCTGTGAGGACATTACCCAAGCGATGGCCATGAGGTTGGCTGTGAGCACATTACCCAAGCGATGGCCCTGAGGTTGGCTGTGAGGACATTACCCAAGCGATGGCCCTGGGGTTGGCTGTGAGGACATTACTCAAGCGATGGCCCTGGGGGTTGGCTGTGAGGACATTACCCAAGCGATGGCCATGAGGTTGGCTGTGAGGACATTACCCAAGCGATGGCCACGGGGTGGCCGTGGGGACATTACCCAAGTGATGGCCCTGAGGTTGGCTGTGAGCACATTACCCAAGCGATGGCCCTGAGGTTGGCTGTGAGGACATTACCCAAGTGATGGCCCCGGAGTTGGCTGTGGGCACATTACCCAAGCGATGGCCCCAGAGGTGGCCGCGGGCACATTACCCAAACGATGGCCCCGGGGGTGGCCGTGGGGACATTACCCAAGAAACAGTCCTGAAGACGGCTGTGGGAACATGACTCAAGCGATGGCCTCGGGGGTGCCCTGAGCCAAAGGAGGGGCATTCACCGTGGGCAGGGAGCTTCACGTGCCACACCCAGGGTGTCCGCCGTCCTCAGCATCCTCAGCTACCATTGGCTGGCAGGAAAGAGCAGCTCCAATTGTGGGCCAGGAGGCGGTTCTGGGGGTGGGGCTGGGGCTGTGGGTGGGGCCACAGGGGAGCAGCGCGATCGATGGCTCTAGTGCTGAGGCTAGGGGCGCTCCTGGGGGGGTGGCGAGGGGTGACTCGGACTCTCAGCACCAGGACACCCCTGAACTGCCATTCCCGGGAACTGGAACCTCGGAACCGCCATTGCCTGAAACCGTGACCCCCCCTGAACCCCACACTCCTGTGCACCCCATTCCCTGGCCCTGGAACCACCCTCCATTCTCCTTTTTTGGCCATGCCGCCTCTCCCAGCCCCCAGCCTCTCCCTTTGCCTTGAACCTGGCACCCCGTGCCCATCCTGCCTTTCCCAGTCCCCAAACCCATTCCTGCTTTTCCCAGTCGCTAAACCCTCCTTTCCTCAACACCAGCAAGGCCCTGAACCCTCCTTCCCAGAGATCTTGCCTCTCCCCATCCTTACCCTGGGACCCCCCTGAACTGCAATTCCCATCACCAGGAACCCTGAACCGCAATTCAAGATCATCAGGACTGCCTGATCCACCATTCCTGGCACCATTCCTGAACCCCCTTTCCCAGCCACCCCGCCTCTCCAGCCTCCAGACCCTCCTTTTCCTTTGTCCTGGGACCCCCTGCACCCCTGTTATAAATATATAATAAGGTTGGCTTTCGCATTTGTATGTTCACTTGCAATCTTGTAAGTTAAGCATGTATTGCTAGCTGTGTGGGTCCTTTGTGTAACTAAAATATGTAAGGTTACCTTCTTCTTAGTTTATCTATGTGATATATTATGGGCTTTTCACAATGTTAAAATAACTCTGCTGTAAGGTTATAGTTTTTCTGGTTTTTGCTTAGTCATGGTAGTGGGATAGCTGATATATAGTGGTGCTTGTGAAGGGACTGTCTGTTTGGTCAGGATGACATCCACGAACATGTGATGAGGACCCTGCTATTGATGTGCCAACTATCAGCATCGGCCATCTGAAGAAAGCATGCACCAAGGCCCCAAGGCCCAAACAGGAGCTGATAACAGAGATGGGCTATGAAAAAGTTTGAATATGCATAGTGATGTAAGACAAGTAACCCTATGAATATGCAACAGGTTGGGGCAATGAAAAAGGTATTTAAAGAATGTCTCAAACCCTAGTAGCTGTGCTTCTTGGCTGAATGCCGAGGCACCCGGCCGTACTAACCCTTTGCTTTATGTTTGTCTCCTATTGTCTTTATTCTTATTAAAACTTTTATAATTTACCAGAAGTGAACCTCGTTTTTCACACTGGGGAACCCCTTAGCCCCCATCCCCAGCTGTCCTGGCTCTCCCTAACACGACTCAGCTTTGCTCGACACTGGGGACCCCTTGAACCTCCCATCCTACCTCTCCCAATCCCTGTACACCCTATTTCCTTGACTTTGTGACTGCTCTGAATCATTCCTGTGCACTGGGACTCATCCTCCTGCATCCCCCATCCCGGTGTTAAAAATAGGTTAGAAACTGTTATGCTGTTGATTAGTAATATTGTTAGGTAACTGTTATGTTGATAATGCATGTACTGTTGCAAAGTTTTGTTGCTGTGTTAAAAGTGTAATTGCAGGTTTGGGGGAAGGGCGAATGAGCTTGCCCCTCTGAGTGGCCTGGGTGGAGTGCACACCCCTGGGCAGATGAAACTGTCTGCTTGCCTTTGAATAGCGTGGGCTAACGAGCCTGCCGGACGAGCCTGGATGGAGAGGACCTGGGGGAAGGGCAACCGTGCCAGCCTGAGTAGGAGCCACCCCCTGGGCTGGCACTGCCTGCCCCCCCAGTAGCCTGGGTGGACCCCCTAGAAGGGCGGGCCTGCCAGCCCAAATAGAACTTTTTAAAGAACCAACCAGCATCTTACCTTTTATGCAAATAAAAGGATCCAAAAAGTGACCAACCAAAATGTACCAAAAACTGTATAAAAAGAGGGCCCAAGTGAGCCCACAGTGTGCCACTCCAGAAGGAACATCGAGGGACCAGCTCCTGCCCAAGGAGAGGACCCAGCGTTGGCTCCGCAGCACCCTGACGCTGACCTGGACTGCTCCTGCTCTGCACCCGAGACCCCCTTTGCTACCCAATAAATAAAAGCTGAAAATCACTAAAAACTGGGGGTCCGGCTGCGTTTTTAACACCGGTACTGACACCCCTTTGTGAGAAATGATGCTCACTTTTAAAATTTTAAAGATGTTATAAATACATATTATATTATTGGCTTTTGGCAAATATTAAAACGAATGCTATATGTAAAATGTTGGAATAACTTTGCTGTATGAATACAGTTTATTTTTCTGCTGTTAACAAAACATAGAATTAGTAGTGTGATAAATATATCTTAGGACATAGCATAATATTAAAATAGAGACTATGTGATGGTAGAATGCTTTTATCCATATAACTGTGAGAAATGACACTCATTTTTAGAATTTTAAAGGTTTAGTACAACAAAGGACTAAATAAGGAAAGGGTTCAGCGCTGGGAGCCTCCATGCTTAACTGTGAGAGCCAACTATTACATTA
>VZSE01000400.1:0-21452 GCA_013398275.1 Promerops cafer
CAGGCACTGTTTAAAGTAACTAATATAGCAAACCCAACCCAAACATATTTAAAAAGACAAGGAGTCAAGGAACTGTACTTCCAGTTCATAGAGAGATTACAAGAAGCTACAGAAAAATAAATTGTTAATGTTGAAATCAGAAATCATCTGATTTTACAACTGGCAAAGGACAATGCCAATGAGGACTACTGAAAGGTCATAGAACTGCTACCTGATGAAAATCCATCACTAAATGACTTGATAAATGCCTGTACTAAGGTTGGATCTAATTCTCATAATATGACTATGTTAGCAGATTCCATAACAGCTGCTGTAAAGGTAACACCTAATTGCTACAAATGTGGACAACAAGGCCACATGAAGGTAAACTGTCCCCAAAAGTTCTTTCCACAGGGGATGTTTCAAGAACAGAAGGGAACAAATGCAAGCTGCAGCCAATGTGGAAGGACCGGATGTGTGACCAAGATATGCAGGTCTACACTTTATGTAATGGTCAATTTCTTAAGAACCAGGGAAACAGGAAACCAAGCATGAATGGGAATCGCATGATGACACAAGTAATTTCCCACCCTCCAGTACAAGCCTATGTGATCAGCTCACAGTAAGGACTCAAGGAGCAGCTGGAATGGATGTGTCCACCTCTGTCGCAGTAACCATAAGCACCTCAAAGGTACATATGATTCCTCTTGAGGCATGAGGGTCTAACTGGAAAGGATTGAGTGCACTGTTAATTGGAAGGTCCAGTGCCACAATGCAAGGTATCATTGTTGTTGGAGGTTGGAATTTTCCCCATTAGGAGTGCTGGGGAAGAACTGAGAAACTGGGTGCTTGGAACAGGGCGGGGGGAGGGGAACACCGGGGGGGAAAGGGCAGAACCATCGCAAGACTACGAGGCAGGTAAAAAGCTAGTTTGGGGGTAGCCTTGCTCTCTTGCTGCCTGGGTGGCACCAGGTGAGGATCAGGACGAGTGTCGCTGCGGAGATAGTTCATCACCAGCCTGAGAGACGGACCGGCCTCTGCTCGTGCTCTCCAGGGAATCCTGCCTCTTCTCTCTGCCCTGCTTGGAGCCGGGTCGCCGTTATTCCACCCTCCCGCTGTTTCTCTGGCGCTGCTCTGGGCTCTGCACGCCTGGCCAGGACGCCCCGCTGGTTCCAGCTGCTGCCGCGGAGNGCCTGAGAGCCTCTTAATTCCACAATTCTAATAATCCGGAGGGAGGGGGCTTTGCATTGTCCATTCCAAGGGAGGTCTTGTGGCCTTCCCTAGCAGACACTGTCTTGTAAACCAAGACAATTGTGTACCCTGGTGTTGTTGACACAGATTTTACAGGACGAATACATGCAATGGTTTCCACCCCTACTCCACTCGTGACTATACCTGAAAAAAACAGGATTTCTCAGCTTATCCCTTTTAAGTCTTGTGTCCCCAAAACAGATTCTAGGGAGCAAGGTGACCAAGGCTTTGGATCAACAGGACAGCCCCAGGTGAACTGGACTCAGGTTGTAGATGATCAAAGACATATTATGGTTTGTACTGTTATGATGCCTAAGGCAAATCCTTCGCAGATAAAGGTCAGTGGCATGATTGACACAGGGGTAGATGTCACCATCATCTCTGCCAACACGTGGCCTCCATCATGGCCTGCAGGATCTGCCCTTGCTGGCGTCAGAGGGACCCCACGGAGCTGCTTGAGCAGCAATCCTGTGTTGATCAAAAATCCTGAGGGCCAAACAGCTACAATCTGGCCTTACATCACTGCTGCACCACTGAACCTGTGGGGGAGGAATGTTTTGTCTGCACAGGGAGTTTGGATGGAGGTGGATTTTTGACAGGGGCCAGTGTGTTAAAGGGCATAAGGTGTCCCATAGCAGCTCTGAAATGGCTTACAACTCAGCCTGTGGATACCACAGTGGCCCCTTCAGAAAGAAAAACTGGACGCCCTAAAATCGTTAGTACAAGAACAGCTAGCTCAAGGACACATAGAGCTATGTATGAGCCCTTGGAATACCCCTGTATTTGTTGTAAAAAAGAAATCTGGTAAATGGAGGTTGCTCCATGATGTAAGAAAAATCAATTTGGTGATGGAGGGCATGGGGGCTTTGCAAGCTGGTATGCCTTCTCCTACAATGATATTTGCCTCCTGGGACAACCTGTGGACCTGAAAGATTGTTTCTTCACTATTCCACTGCACCCAGACAATACCTCAAAGTTTTCTTTTACAGTGCCTTCCACTAAATAATGCCGCACCAGAGCAACATTATCAAGGGCATATTCTTCCCCAAGGCATGAGAAACAGTCCCACAATCTGTCAATGGTACATTGCACAAGCACTCTCATCAGCGAAAGAACGATTTCCAGGGACATACGGTTGTCATTACATGGATGACATTTGATTGCAACCCAAACAAAAAAGGAACTCTCACGGATTCAGCCAAACCTGCTGCAAGCATTAAAAACATTTGTAGGTAGCACCAGAGAAGGTGCAACAGCAAGCACCCTGGAAATATTTGGGACTCAAAATAATGAACCAAATGATACAGCCACAAGCAATTCAACCAAATTCAACCAAATTTTTCAACCAAAATTCAGACTTTAAATGATGCACAGAAACTTTTGGGTACTATCAACTGGGTCAGATCATACCTAGGATTAACCAATTCACAATTAGCATTCTTAATTGATCTCCTAAAAGGTGATCCTGAATTAAGTTCCCCCACAAAATTAACCTCAGAGGCAAAAGCTATTCTCAAAACAGTAGAGCAGACAGGTGCACAAGATATGCCCAGAGGTGTGTATCACCGTATTCATTCTCACTGTTAATTCTCATTCTACTGGTATTATTGGACAGTGGAACACACTCTGGCCGGACCTCTACCCTCTAGAGTGGGTATTTTTACCTCACCAACCAAGAAAGGCGGCACCTACCATCTTTGAGCTAATTGCACAGTTACTCATCAAATGTCGTCACAGGTGTTTGCAATTGAATGCCAGAGATCCTTCACAAATTATTATTCCTACAGCACAAGAGCAGTTTGAATGGTGTTTTGCTAACTGTACAGCTTTGCAAAGTGCTTTGCAAAATTTTTCTGGACAAATCACCACTTACCAAGCCACAGATTGTTAAAATTAAGTGGCAAAACTGCACTGTCTCTAAAACCCCTAAACAGCCAAACACCCTTAAAACATGTTTACTGACAGTTCTAGAAAAACGGGAAAGGCCATTGTGACATGGAAAGAGGAAGATGAATGGCAAACATTGGAGGGATATGACAGTGGATCACCTCAAATTGTAGAACTATGGGCTGTAGCTATGGCTTTCCAACATTTTCCCCACATTCCTCTAAATGTTTTAACTGATTCTGCATAAGTGGCTAACATCGCACAAAGATTAGACCATGCACTACTAAAGGAAATTGATAATGCACAACTATTTAAATTACTAAAAACTCTATGCCTCACCATGCAAGCCAGAACATGCCCATATTACACCCATTATCAGGAGTCACACATATTTACCAGATTTTATCACAGAGGGCAACACAGATATGCTAGCTAGACCTGCTTGGACAGCACCACAGAGAGACATCCTAGTGCAAGCGAAGGCATCACATGATTTTTTCCACCACAGTGTTCGAGCGTTAGAGCGGCAATTTCAGCTGTCAAACACAGAGGCTCATAATATTGTTAGCACCTGTGCTTACTGCCAAGGCCACACTGCACCACTGCAGATGGGGGTGAACCCCCGTTGTCTACATGCTTTGCAAATCTGACAAACTGGTGTCACATATATCCCTGAATTTGGCCATTTAAAATATGTACATATCTCAATTGATACCTTTTCATCCGCAATGTGGGCTACAGTACACACAGAAGAAAAAGGCTGGGGTGTCATTGCACCCAATTGTCATTGGGTGATCAGCTTTTGCAGCTTTGGGCATCCCTCACACCATCAAAACTAACAATAGGCCGGCATACACTTACAGAAAACTAGACAACTAGATTCTACAGCTCTGAGGTGTGTCACACCAAACTGGTATTCCCCATTTAGCAACTGGACAAGCAATAGTGGAAAGAGCACATGGTACTTTAAAAGGTATACTTAAAAAACAAAAGGGAAGAATCTCTGTGGCGAGACCCCACAGAGCAGAATAACTAAAGCTATATACATACTAAATCATTTAGCAGTATTAGAAAAGTACAAGAAGCTAGTTATTCTAAATCTCTTCTGACCACTACAATCATCCTGTGATGTTCAGCTACCCAAATGGTAATGGTGAAAGACCTCCTCACAAATACATGGGAGGATCCTTAGGGTCTTATTACTTGGGGAAGGGGATATGCATGCATTTCAACAGGCAACAGGACACGTTTGATACCTGCCAGATGTTCGGCCTGCACTACATCCTGCTCAGAACCACAGGCAGAATCCTCCTGATAACTCCTCAACAGACATCACAGACCTGCCGTAACCAGAATTACTTTATGGAAATCTGGGACTCTTAAAGTGACAGTTTATACAGGGACTTGGTTTGTTTACAAATTTTTTCCCTGTTTACATACTCTTTTTCTGTTTACAGATTGTTATTTTTAGTAGTTGGGTTTATCTCTTACAGTTCTAAGGGTTAAATGGTTTAAGATTTAAATGGTTCTGTGTTCTGAGAGATAAGTGGTAACTTGTAACTTCTAAGCAAATAGCCTGTGACATACTAGCCTGAGTTCTCGCCTAACAGCTCCCAGAGGTGAATGCTGCAGCTCCAGGTCTCATGCAAATTAAACCCATGCTGTCTCACTGCTCTGGCTTTACCAAGGGCTCCCTTGACTGGCTTACAGCTGCCTACACGTGTTTTGCATTGCATTGCATGCATGGAGGGCAAGGAAAAGTGTGGTAGGCAAGGCAGAGCAAAGCGAGGAAGTTGAAGGTAGGGCCAGGCAAAGCAGTCATAGGCAAGGCAAGCAAAGCAAGGGTAGGCTAGGAAAAACTAGGAATGGTACTGAAGGCAAGGCAAGGCCAAGTGACTTGGAGTGTCTTTCCTTGGGAAGCAAAAAATGTAGTGCCAGTGTTGTTGGAGACATGTTAAAGGCACCGTGGCGAGGAATAGTCCAGCAAGATACTTCTGTTTTCTGTGAGAAAAGCCCGTTTTCTGTAAGAATATTTGTTGGATTCAATACTGGACGTGGATCAGTCCCTGGATGGTTTGTATTTTGAAGGAGGGAATGCCTTTTTTTTTTTCCTTTGTTATGGGCTTCTAGTTCCTCTCTTTGGCAAAGAAAGCAAGTTTGGATGCGCACTTTGGGTGATCTTAGTGAATTTAAAGTCTTTTCCCAATAGGCAGTTCTCTGGCTTAGAGATGATGTGTTTTCAGTGGGAATGCAGCAGCCAAGCTGTTTTCTGTCCTAGTAGCTTTAGTGTGTGAGCTGTCCCTGGTGGTGTTCCATTGGGATCCTGAACCTGTAAAACTGAAAGCATAGGACAATATCTAGAGCTGAGAAGGAAAGTGTGCTCGTAGTGTGATGGGTGCACTTGAAATTGTAGACAGCAAGACCTTTGTCAGCTGGCACTTTTTTGCACTCTATTTTTGCGAGATGTTTTTTAAATGTGTTAGCGGACTCTGAGAGAGTGAAAACTTTTGTTGAGGTAAAGGAGTTTGTTTCCTTTGAATATGGTGCAAAGAAGAGAATGCAGTTAGAAGGGGAAGATCAGGGAAATCTTGCTTTTTTCCCTCTTCTTCTGCGAGCCGACAGCGCCATCGTGTGGTTGTTTTCATGAGCACTGACAGTGCCCAGGAAAAAGGCAAGCGCTTTCCTGCCCAATTCGTATTGGGGCATGGCAGGTAAGAGCTCCGCTGTGGATCTTGGCTTTTGGAGACTGAGAGCACGTGCCCCTGCATGTAGCGGGAAAGGAAGTTTCATTTTTGGCCGAGCTCTTTATAAGTTGCAAAAATAAGGCAATTTCAGCACGGCGTCTTCCTTTGATAATGTTTCCTGTGTGGTAACCTGCTCAATATGTAACTCGCACGCACCGAATTGCATCCATCTCCCTGGAAATATGCACTTTCTCTCAAGTTCTATATACCATCCAACCCTCTCAGTCTCGCAGATCTCAAACCCCTTCAAAACATTCAGGAGCTGCTTGCGAAGGAAAACTCTTATAACAAAAAGCCAGTGGTGGCTTTCATAGTCCTTATGTAGTCTTTCAACTAGACAAAAGACACTAGTGATTCGCACTTTCTTTCTCAATTATGAATAGCATTAACACATTCTCTCGAAGTGTCAGGCTCTATCGTTACAACTAATTGCTTCCAGCTGCTGTTCAGAGATGTGTCATTAGAGAAGGTATTTGCTGCTATACTTCCTTCCTTATGAAACCCAATATACGCAAGGCAATTTCTTACATTCACACAATTTCTGTGTTGCGGAGTCCAGGCAGCTAGAGACGATAAAAATGGAAGTACTAGGAGAGAAGATGTTCTTAAAGCACACACTTCACATAGCATCATTTAAACTGGGCAAAATGCACTGTGGCGCTGTATCTTCTTTTCCAGCTAGATGTCCTCACACTTTTTTAACTCTCACATCTTCGTTGAAAAAATCCGGCAGCTGATCCTATAGATAAAGACTGTAGAAGTAAAAGCCAGTGCAAAGCTGCACCTTCCTTTTGTCGCATATTACCCACCATCAATCTCACCTGTGCATTCCTTCTAGCCCTTTTCGGCTGTATCAACTACTGTATTTTTTTATCTCAGACCCTGAAGGTTAGCGCAATTGTTTCCACAGAAGACAGGAAGAGGACAAAGTTGCAGCAAAAGAAGGTCATAATGATCTGCCTCCTTACGGATGCTGCCATGAATTCTGCTGGCAAGCCAGTAGCAGCACTGTTTGTATTTCAGCCAGTAAGCTACGTACAACAGCCCGGTGCCCTTCGTCCTCCTTCTTAGCCTTTTGATATCTTTTCTGCTCCCATTTTCACAGAAGTCTTCTCGCCCAGAATACTGTGCCGAGAGCGAAGCACTCATAAGCATATCTTCTGACGAGAAAGGCATGAGTCGTACATTTTCATTCTAAACTTTATGTACCATATTGTNTAATATGAGTAGGTATTATATTTTTGCCCTTTAATTAATGTTGAAGTGAATGTTATATGTATAATGTTGAAAAACTTAATCGTATGAATATAATTTCTTTTGTTGCTGACAAAGCTTAGAACTAGCAGGATGTGAAGAAAAGCTTTTGCTAACTNAATCTTTTTTTCTGACTTCCCCCTGTGATAATATAACAGTAACAGAAACCAGAATAGCAAATGGGAGGAAATGCCCGGAAGACGGGAGGAAGACATAAAACTTTTCTCAAGTAGAGTTTGAAAACATGTTACCCAAAATTTACTGAGCTCAGATGGGAAAAGTCAGAAAAAATAAAATAAACCACTGTGACACCTAAACTCAAAGAAAAGTTTGAATAATATATAATATATAATATNGAACTAGCAGGATGTGAAGAAAAGCTTTTGCTAACTCAGAAAAGTACAAAATAAACAGGAGAAACATCTGTCTGGATAGAAATGACAGTTGAATACAGGAGAAGAGAATTATTGATCAGAAGAATGCACAGAATAGCGACATAAGAAGATGCTGATTTGCAGGATGAAAGAAGGGGAGGAATTCGTAAAAAGGTATATAAGGGACTGCTTCTCAAAGTTAAGGTGTGCTTCTTGGCTGAATACCAAGGCACCTGGCCATATTAACCATTTGCTTTATGTCTGTCTCCTATAGTCTTTAGTCTTATTAAACCTTTTTTTATCTTAACAGAAGTGACTATCGTTTTTCACAATATCATTCTGCCTTTCTTCTTTGAATCTAGCTGCTTGATTACATCTCGGTCAGAGAACTGCGCCTAAGCGTCAGGTTTGCTCGGAGCTTGCTTCTGAAACTTGAATTTGTACCATATACAAGGGGCACTCTTCTTTCTTTTACAACCTGCAAAGAGCCACCCGACCGCCGCCCTATCTGCACGGTTCCTCTCACTTTGAAGTACCACTGCGCAAATAGTTTTGCAAAGACTAACGCTCCAAAGAGACGTCTGGCACAGAGAAATATACCAGGGAAAACATGTCCATCGTGTCCCTTCTTTTGACCCAGATTGTTTTGCTCTGTTGCATGTCATTCACACAGAATGACTAATCTAGCAAGTGCTTTTCTCTTTGCACATTTCCCTGAGGGAGAGCTGCAAGGAGACTGAGACTCTGTAAAAAAATAGGGTATGATTGTACCAGAAGCTGAAGAGAAACCGCAAAACACACAGTGGTTGTGTGTAGTATACATACTGTAAAGAGAAATGTTAGAATCCCATCACTGGTTTTCAATTCAATCCCGGATAACATAACGGGAAGAGTGAAGGGGCAGTACACCCGGTTTTTTTGAACAGCTTACCAAATTGCTAAAGTCCAGCAAAATCTCGGTCACAATCGGAGTCAGCTGAGAAATATTTTGCGTCTTAAAAAATTAAAGCGCATAAATTGAACTATATCTCAAAACATAGTAATAAGCTTTTTCTTAGACCTTCAGTGTTGCAAAGTTAGACAGGACTACAGAAGGCGTTCGTAAAGTATTTGTTCCCCAAACAACAGTGAAAGGGGATATACCACTCCGTCTCTGTACCTTCTTTCTCAGAGCGCCTTGCCGTCGACTTTTTTCACTCTCGCAGCACAATTTCCAACTTTCGGCAGTTGTTGTCATAGCAAAAGGCTTTTGAAATAAGAGTGAAGGGCGGAACCTTCTGATTTTCCCAAGTCACATCAAACTCACACAGTCACTGTGTCCTTCCCTTTTCCACTGAATATTCGGTAGTGTTCTCTGAATCTTGGCGCTTAAAAGAAGTTATTTACAAAAAGGCTTACACAGAAGCCTGGAAGACGAACAGTAAGTGGCACAAGGAGAGCTACTTCTCTACCGGATGCAGCTGTGAATTCGGCTGGAGGTACAGTGGCAAACAGATTATTCTTACGGGCAGTACACTGCGCTCATCATCCTGTTGCTGTGCAGCTTCGTTCTTCGCCGCTTGTAGTCTGTTGCGCTTTCATTCTCCCGGAAGCGAATCTTTGTCTATTTTCGCACAGCACATTCTGCAGGCAGAGGAGCTATTATTGGTTTTGCTTCGGCTCAAAAATTTTTGGGTCATGCATTCTTCCTCTAAGAGTCACATAACCACGTGTTCGCCTCTCTCGTCTTCTGAATCTAAACGGAAAGCTTTTCGGCTACATCTTGAGCAGAGAACTCTGCCAGGACAAGTGTGAACAAAAACCCATTGCTCTGCAGCTTCATTCCTCGCCGTATTTGATCCGGACAGAAAAAAAGCATAGCAATGGCATTCAGGTTTGCTGCTTTACAGCGCGTATACTGCACACAACTCCAGTGTGTTGTGCAAAATTTTTCTCAGGAGTACGTACACTCATATCTTTTCTGCTCAGCAGAGTACAAATTGTCCATGTAAATTTCACTCAGCACAATGTAAAAAAGAAGGACTCCTTAGATTAATCGTTCTGCGTTCAAAGCATTCAACAAAACAACACAGGCGATCAAAAGGAGATATGCAGGACCAGTATTTTCCTGGCACTTGTGTGCGTATCGCCTTTGATGTTTTCATGTGCCCAGTGGTACTTTGAACTGAGAAGGACTGAGCAGAGAGGACGGTGATACGGCCGCTCTTTGCAGGTAGTTAAAAAACATAGGACTGCCCCTTGAACGAGATTAAAATAAAAATTTCCACAAGTTTCCTGGGCAAGAGCCAGGAAGCTTTGTTGCCTTCGCACTGTTCGAGATTTAAATGTCGAGAAGATTTTCATTTAGATTCAGACAAGAGAAGCAAAATAAGGGGATATGTTTTTCTAACTTTGTTAAGTACATCACCCGAGGGTCTCTCGGCAGAAGGAGTTCACTGGAGCTCTTCGCAGCCGTCACAGTGTTCTATGAGTGAAGTAGTGGACCATTCGCCTCCATGAAGATATAAGCATGGCAGATTAGAAAAGATGAAGAACGAAGAGCAGAGAACAAGGCTATTGCTGAGCCTAGCCTACTGAATTGAAGAATTCCAGCAACAGCTCTTTCACAATCACAATCAGATAAGAATGCTCTTGCTGCTTGAAAAATAAAGCACTCTCGGTGGACTTCATCACACATTTTGGAGACTACCTCCTTTTAAAACTCTTAATAGTGCAAAGACTCTGATTATCCTGTATATAGATTAGGCAATAAGTCTCAGGACAGAAGGCAATTCCTGCCCTGCCTTCTTCTCTGTGAAACCTGATATCCGCAGCTCAGTTACACACACTTTCCGTGTTGCTGAGTACAGGCAGATAGAAATCACACTGAAGTGATAGTTAATACATCCCGTTCTGCTGGTAGCATTTACGCCGAGCACAATGCACTGCGGCTCTCTATCTTCTTTTTAAGCTAGATATGCTGTCACTTTTTTCACTCTCACATCTTCGTTGCAAATGTCCAGCAGCTGCCCCTGTAGATAAAGCCTGCAGAAAAAGCAAATTAAAAACTCCACCTTCCTTTTGCTCTTAGTAAGGCAATATCAAACACGTTTGTGCTCTCTGTCTAGCCTTTTCCCGCTGCATCTCCCTCTGTGTTGATTGATGTCAGAGCCTGAAGTTTAGCGCCGTTGTTACCACAGAAGGCAGGAGAAGAGAGCCTGCCATTGCGAATTTGGCTGTTTGTCATACAACAAGGACACTGCGCACACTTGTCCTATGTTTTCAGGCTTCTTTATTGGCCTTTTGTTTCCTTTTTCGCTTTCATTCTCCCGAAGGCGAATCGTGGTCTACTTCACATACTGAACACTGTGCCGACAGCGAACCACTCCTAAGCTTTCGTTCTGCCGAAACACTCCTTGGCCTTTCTCTTTCGTTCTATATACTACTTACTATCTAATACTGCATTTCTTGTCGTCTGACTCTAAATGGAGACCCTTTTGGATATATCTCGAGCAAAGAAGATCACCAAGATATCAAGCTTGTCTGGAGCTTCCCTCTGAAGCTTTTAGTTGAACCACATTCAAAGTGCAGTCGCCTTTATTTACAACATCATCAATTCGATGCGATCTTAAGCACTATTCTTTTCAGAAGTACCACTGCGGAAGTTACAGACTCGCAAAAGCTAAGATCCGGAGAGTGCCCGGATAAAAATATGTCCATGTTCTTTTTTATTAGATTGTATTTTTGTGTTGAATATCTTGGATATAAAAGAACTAATCCAGTATGCCCTTCTTACTTGGCACATTTCCATGAGCGAAAGCTCCATGGACCTTTTGGACACTGTGAAACAAAAAGGATATGAGAGTACCTAAAGCTGAGAAAAAAAGTTCACAACACACAGTGTTTGAGTGTCATATATGGGTTAAAAGTGGCAAAGCTGAAAAACATTTTTAAGATTCAGTCCTTGTCCTGAACTCATATAGCGAAGCATGAAGAGGCAGAGCACCGGGCTTATTTCAAAACGTATGGAATTGCAAGAGTTTAGCAACAGCCTGTTCACAATCGGAGTCATCTGAGAATACTTTTGTTGCCTGAATAAGTAAATAGAAGCAGTTGAAATTCATCTCAAAACCTGGTGGGTTGCTCTTTCCTAAACCTTCAGTGCTTTAGACTTACGGAGAACAGAAGGCGTTCATGGAGAACCTCTTTTCCAAGCAGCCTTGAAAATACTTAAATACACTGCATCTTTGTATCATCCTTCTGAGTTAGACGTGCCATCGACATTTTTTAACTCTCGCAGTTTTGTTGCCAAATATCGGCAGCTGCTGCCAAAGCAAAAGCTCCAGAAGTGAAAAACAGTGCCGGCTAGAACCTTCTGCTTTCCCCACATGAAACCCACCCAATCACTATATCCTTCCTTTCTTCACTGCATCTTAGATTGTGTTCTCTGCATCTTGGACAATAAAGGCAATCCCAATTTTTTCTATAGAGAGTTGGAAGAGGAAGCTGTATGAGCAAAAATAGTTCTCGTTAAACTGATTCCTTACGACTTGCCACCCATGCATTTGGATAGAAGGGCAGCTCCTAAAACCACGCTTTATTTACATCAGGTACGCTGCGCACACAAGCCTGGTGCTATGCGGCTCCTTTTTACACATTTTGCAACCTGTGGCTCTTTCATTTTCTCGAACGGACTCGCTGTCTATTTCTCCGAGAGAACACTCTGCCGGCAGCGACAGGCTCCTAAGTTTGCTTCAGCTGAAACACCTCTGGGTATGCCTATTCCCTCTTATATTTACCTAGACCCGTATTTTGCCTCTCTTGTGTTCTATATCTAAACGGAAAGTTCGTCAGCTTCATCTCACCCAGAGAACTGCAGTAGTAGAACAGCACGCACAAAGCTGGTTCTCTGCAACTCCATTCTTTGCTTTAAGTGATCCAAAGAGACTAGAAGCACAACAACGGCATTCAGCATTGTCGCTTTACAGCCCATAAATTATACAGAACTACTCTGTTCTATTCATGTTTTTTTAAGGTTAAGGTACATTCATATCCTTTCTGTTCCCCAGAATACGAGCTGTCCATATAGCATTTGCTCAGGTAAAGTTACCAGAGGAGATCTTGCTGGATAAGTGGTTCGACGCCCAAGATATTCAACAGTGTTACACAATGTGGGCGACAACAAGGGGACATGCAAGACATACTTCATACTTTTTCTTCGCAGATTTTTCTATGCAAGACATCACTCCAAAGCTTTGGTCTTTGCGAATCTATAATGTGAGCTGTGGTAATTGAAGCAGAGAATCAACGAGCACAAAGGGCCTCGATCTCGTGGCCCTTTGCATCTTGTAAATATAAGAGGAAAGACCTTGGAATATGGTGATATTACAAGTTTTAGAGGCAAGCGCCAGGCAAGTTCTTTATCTTGGCACAGTACTCTACACGGAACATAGCCTAGAATTTCTCCTTTATAATTCAGAAGACAAAAAAGGTAGAAAAAATGGGTACGTATTTCTAACCATATTAAGTACATGGCCCGAGTGTCTTTCAGCAGAAGCTATTCGCCGGAATGTTTCGCTGACGGCACAGAGTTCTATGCGTGAGGTGGAGGACGATTCCGGTCCTGGAGAATGAATGCGCTACAGGTTAAAAAATTCTAAAAATAAGCCACAATTGCACCGAGCTACGCTGAGGGAAGTGTACTGAATTGCAAAAGTCCAGCAACAGATCTTCCACAGTCGGAGTCAGTAGACATTGTTCTGGCTTCCTGAAAAGTAAAACGTTGCCACTCTACTTCGTCAAACAACTTGACGTTTGCAAAATTGTAATGTCTTAGTTTTACAGAGTATAGGTTCACGCTCTCCAGAAATGACTCAGAAGGACGGTACAGCACAAAAGGGACTCTTCACATACCCCTTTTCCAAGCACCCTTGAAACTGCGCACAAGAGAGTGCGTCCCTGTACCTTACTTCTCAGAGAGATATGCCTTCATATTTTACACTTTCGCAGCCCTGTTGTCAACTTTCAGTGGTTCTTCTCACAGAAAACTCTCTAAAACTGAAAGCAAGCGTAGGGCTACCCGATCCTGTTCCCCCGCGTATACTGCATCAAATTAGTCCATGCAAGCTATTCCTACCCTTCTTCCATGCATCTACCATTTTTTGTTCTCTGTCTAGGTAGGTAAAGGTAAGCGCAGTGGTTTCCACAAAGGGCTGGAAGAAGAAAAGTTAGCACCACGTGTAACTCTCTTGTAATTGGTTTTTAATAGTGCTAGTTTGAATTACGAAGCAACAATCCCCTGGTAGACTACATGCTGAATCCACCAGCGCTTTCCTCTGCGGATTCCTACTACGCCTTTTCCATCGTGTATTTCATTCATTCTTCCGCAGGCGATTCGTCTTCTACTTCATGCACAGACTCCTCTGCATGCAGCCAAGTGATCCTAATTTTACTCCTGCAGAAGCTTTCCCGTAGATAACCCCTAAAACACGTCGAACATTTTATTTGGACCACATTCATGGTTCAGTCCTCTTTCTTTAATGACTTGCAAAGCGCAACCAGATCTGCGAGCTCTGGGCACGGTTCTTCTCAGTTTGAAATACCACCGCACACGTTACAACCTCAAAATGACTGAAGATACGGAGAGATATTTCGGACAGAAAAACATGCCAGGAAAAAAAGTGTTTTTCATATCCTCCGCCCAGGAGTAGTTTCACTCTTGAAAGAGAAAGGCATATTTTTTTATTTCAACATTCTCTTTCTTATACTGTCAGTGTTGCAGAGCTCTGCAGAAGAGAAAGGATACTAAAACACCTGTTGTCCAACCTGTTCTGAAGCGGAGCACAGCATACTGCTTTTTTTACAGTCCTTTAAAGATAGATGTACTGTGGACATTTTTCAATCTCGCAGCTCCTTTGCCTACTTTCAGCATCTACTCCGATAGAAAAAACTTAAAAGGAAGTGCGGAATAGTACTATCCCCTTGCCGCTAGTAAGCTGTATAAAACTCACTGATGCACTCTCTTCCTAGGTTCTCCGCTGCAACTAACACTGTGTTGTCTGGATCTCGGAGGCTGAGCATAAGCCCAATATTTTCCAAAGAGGGCAGCATGAGAAAAAAGCAGCACAAATAGCTCCAGCTGAACTTCCTCGTTACGACTACCACAGTGAATTCGGCTGGCAAGCCAGTGGGACCAGCGCTTTTCTTGCAGCCAATAAACTAGGCAAAACAGCCCGGCGCTCTGCGGCTTTGTTCATCCCTTTTTGTCACCTTCTGCATTTTCATTCTACCGGAGACGTATCGTCGTCTACTTCACGCACTGAAAACTGCCGGCAGCAAAGAGCCCTTAAGTTCTTCTTCTGCCGAAACACTCTTGCATTTCCATCTAAGGGCTGTGAGCAATATCATTCTGTTTCTCTTGTCATCTGAATCTAAACGGAATTCTTTCCGGCTACTTTTTGCACAGAATGTACAAGGACAAACTTGACTGGAGTTTGCCTCTGAACAGTTAGGGAAATTGTCATATTGTGCGGATATTTTGTTAGCTGTCTTTAGTGAGAAGTGTAAGGACAGATGCTTTTGCCTATACCTGTTTTCATTCCAGACCTCTGTAGAAAAAATATTTCTTTCTTCCGTGCTCCGAGATGCAGAAAACACAATTGTAAATGCAGCTGAGTAGAGAATGCAGCAGTTTTTTTGATGTGGTTTAACATGAGGCAAGTGGATGGTGTAGCCCTATACTTTTATTTCTATGACTCTTTTCTACGCGAGTAGATGCTGAAAGTCACCAGTACAGCAGAGATAGTAAAAAATCGGATGGAACATTTTTCTGAGAAAGCACGTCCGGAGCGGCAGTGTGTTCTGCGCAGGTTCAATACTGCACCGTCAAGCGTACTACAAAAACGCTTTTTGTTTTTGCTTTTAGGTGGTTTTAGGACTGGGTGACTGTTTAACCTGCAACACTGAGCTTGAGAAAAAGCATTCCTCTCTGCGTTTTTTGATGAAATCCAAAGGCTGCCCCTTACTTTTTCCAGCAGCAAAGGGCATATTCTTCTAGACTCCAATTGTGAAGAAATTGTTGCTGGATTTTGAGATTCAGTACACTCTCCACACAAAGCCCGGTCCTCTACTACTTCGTTCTTCGCCTTTTGTTATTGGGACAGTACTGAAATCCAGTCAAGACCTTCCTTTTCGCTGCTTTTCCGCGTGTTTGTTGAACGCATTCACCCTGTGTGCATAGATTCTCCTTACCATGATGCACAAGGATATTTTTTGTTTTGAAGAACAAAACTGCCCTTTCAGGTCTCGCTCAGCAAAATGTTCTAGGAGAAAAGAAGTTGCTAAATTTGTCTTTCTATATTGAAGCTATTTAACGGAGCAACGCAAGCTGATGTACTTGAAAAGGGACATGCAAGATATATTTTGGTCCTAACACATTTTTTTCCCGAGATGTGTCTCCAGAGTTATAGTCCTTGGGATGCAGTAATTCACGCTGGTACTTCCAGTAGAGAAGCACCATGGTTCTGCTACCTGGTGGTCTTTTGCATGTTGTAAAAGACAGAGAACTCCCCCTTCCGTGATCATAGTGCTAACACAAGTCTCTGTGTCAAACTCCTGGCAAGTTTGCTGTTCTGACAAACTTCTCTAGCATAGAGTGAGCCCAGAGGGTTTCCGATCAGATTCAGAGGATAAGTAGGCAAGAATGGTGTGGTAAGTATTTTTTAGGAACAAAGTGCATGGCCCAGGCGTGTTTAGCCTGAAGAAAATATTTGGAGGCCTTCGCTGCTGGCACAGTCCGGAGAGAAAATAATTTACAAGGTGGTACTTCGGTCAGAGAAGAAGAGATCCAGACAGACAACAAAGTGATAGATACAGTGGAGAAGGGCAGGAATAGAGTGCACGGGTGAGATCTATGAATCTCGGGGGCGGAAAACGTACGGTGCAGCCATGCATTTGCTTTTCCTTTAGAGACTTTTCTATGAGAAGGAATGCTGAAATACCTCAATAGGTCTGGGAGACAGGAAAGTATGATGACGTTGCCATCTGGAAAGGAAGAAAGAGAGACGCGCTTTTTTGTGCTCAGTTTCATGGCTGGTTAGAGGAGAGATACTTCAAAAACCCCGTTTGTGTGGGCGCGTCCTTCTGGGTGATATATCGACGGGGGGAATATACCCTGCAACACTAATAGTTTAAAATTACCTAATATCCTTGCTGTGTGATGAAGTACAGTGGCAGCGCTTTACGTGTTGAAGCAGTAAAAACGATTTTACCTGACTCCAGTTGTGACGAGCTGTTTCTGAGCTTTTGCAGTTCTGTACATTGCCCTCTGGGCAGTCCGGTGCACTGCAGATTCCTTTTTCTCTCTTTGTAATCTCTCCTATTTCTACTTCTGTAAGCGAATCCTCTTCTACTTCACGCACAAAACAATGTACCAGCACTGAAGAGCCCCAGAGAACTGCCTCTGCCAAAACACATACTTAGAAATCCGTATTCCTTTATTATGCCTCTCTTGTCGTCCGAATATTAAGATAAAAATTTACGGTTAAGTCTCGAGAAGAGAACTGTGAAAGGACAAGAAAGTAATCTGGAGTTTTTCCGTAATACCTGTTGAAATTTTATATCAAATACGTTGACGTGGCAGCCTTCTTTCCTTCACAAACTGTAAAGCGCCGCCAAATTTCTTCACTCTCTGCACGGTCCTTCTCAGCTTGAAGGACCACCGCACACATTGCAGCGCTCAATAACTGAAGATCCGGAGAGATACCTCGCACAGTAAATGTTTTTCCTGTCCCATTGTGGTAGCCCAGATTGTGTTGCACTGCTTAACAGCCTTGCACTTCGAAAGACTAATCCAGCAAGTTCTTCTCTTTTGGGACATTTCGCTGAGAGAAAGCAACATTGACTCTTTGGACTCTGTGCACAAAACAGAGTAGTACTCTATGGTATACTAGTGGTAAAGCAAGAAAGTTAAACAGCACTGCTGGGCTTCAGTTTTCTGCGGATCCAATAAGGTGAAAAACGAAAGGGCAGAAAGGACCGGGCTTGAGTGGGTAGCTGCCCTAAAAACAGTTCTGTGCAAAATGTAACTGACATGTTTTTCTTTTAGATTCAGACAGGAGAGGCAGTGTACCATGCTACATATGTCTAAGATTGTCAATGTATGACTTAGAGGTGTTTCAGCTGAAGAAAACCTAGGAGCCCTTCGATGCCAGCACAGAGTTCTGTGGAGAACACATACTTTACGAACGCCTTCTGTTCTGTAGAACTTTGCAACACTTAAGGTCTAACAACAAGCTATCGCTATGTATTGAAGTAAAGATCAAAAGCTGCGCGTTAGTTTTTTAAAATGGAAAGACATTCTCAGCTGATTCTGATTCTTATTGAGATTTTGCTGGACAGTTGCAATTTGGAACGCTGCTCAAAAATGTTTCTTTCTTCTTATGTGATCCAGAGAGAATTTAAGCCCAGCAATGGCATTCTGCTTTGTCGCTTTACAGAGAGTATACTACGCACAACCACTCTGTGTTTTGCAGATTTTTCTCTACTGTCGGGCCTTTTTTCCGCCTATTCTGAACTGTCTACGTAGCTCTTGCTTAGTGAAATGTGCAAAGGGAGCCACACTTCCTAGACTAGTTTTTCCATATCTAAAGCATTCAACGAAGCACCGCAACCTGGGTGATGTAAAAGGGAGATAAATACATATTTTTGTCCTGGTACATTTCTCCGTGCGAGACGTCTCTCCGGAGGCTTTAGTCTTTGCGAGATTGTTATTTGCGATGTGGTATTCAAGCTGAGAAGGATCATGCAAAGAGCGCAGCCATCTGGAGGCCCTTCGCATTTTGGAAAAGAAACGCCCCTTAAACGTGGGTCAAATACAAGTTTCAGAGGCACGCTTGGTGCCTAGGCGCAGTTCTCGGAGCAAGATGTAGCCTAGAAAGTCTCTATTTAGATTCCGACGAGAAGAAAGGCAGAATAATATTGTACGTATTATTTAGAAAGAAAGTTCACGACTCAGGCGTGTTTCGGCAGAAGCAATGCTTAAGACCTCTTAGCTCTTGGCACAGTGTTCTGTGCAAAGTAGACGACGATCCGCCTCCAGGAGAATGAAAGCGCCACAGCTTTCAAAAGGTGAAAAACGAAGCCGCCGGGCACTGGGCTGGTGTGAGCTTCCTACTGGCTGCAAGGCAGGCGTGACTGCCTCTGGCCTGCCAGCCGAATTCACGGAAGCAGTCATAAGGAGCCAGTAGCGAGAGCTAAAGTCCTGCTAATTATTGCTCTTCCTGCCCCCGTGGAAACAACTGCTCTTCAGGCTGTGAGAGCCAAAAAAGACAATGGTAGATGCAGAGGAAAAAGGATAGACAGTGTGCACAAGTGAGTTTGATATGGCTTTTGAGGGGCGAGGGGAAGCTGCATCTCTGCATTTGGTCTTACTTCTACTGCCTTTATCTATATAAGAGCAGTGGCTGGAGGTGTGCAACCAAGATGTGAAAGTGTTAAAAGTGGTAAAAGGTCTATCTGGAAAAGAAGATAGAGAGCCTCAGTGCATTGTGCCCATTTAAAATGTGGCTAAGTGAAGGAATTCTTGAAGAATATCTTCCTTTCCTGGCACTTCATCTAGATGCCTGGACTCATCAACATGGATATTATTTCAAAGTAATTGAGCTGCGGATATCCGGTATCACAAGGAAGAAGGTAGAGCAGCAAATACCTTCTGCCGGGCACATCTCTCAGTCTGTACTGCAACTGGAAGCGCTTCGCTGTATTGATGGCCTCTGCCACAATGAGGGATTGTGTTGATGCTATATATATATATAGTTAAGAAGGAAATTGTAAATGGCTGGTGTGTTTTGACTAGTTTATGGACCGCAAAAAGACTATGAAAGCCAGCAACTGGCTATTTGTTGTAAGACTTTTGCATTGCAAGAAACTGCTGAACGTTTTGAAGGCATTTGGTATCTGCAAGACAGAAAGGGTAGGATGGTACATAGAGTTTGAGAGAAAAGTTCATATCTCCTGGGACTTGGAGGAAGTTCAGAGCGTGCAAGTACCATGTTTGAGCAGCCGATCACACAGAAAGAGTTCCAAAAGGAAGAGGCCTCGCTGCAATTGCCTTATAAACTTGCAGTTTATTATCTGCTCAGCCAAAAGTGAAACGACGTCTTTTCTTTTCCCGCTACGTACAGGCGCACATGCTGTCAGTCTCCAAGTGCCAGGATCCACAGCGGAACTCTTTCCAGCATTGCCCTCACTAGAATGCGGCCGGGCCAGAGAAAGAGCTTGCCTTTTTCCTGGGCACTGTCAGCACTCATCACAACAACCACACGATGGCGCTGTCGACACGCAAAAGAAGGAAACGCACAGGAAACGCTAGGAAAACCCGGGAGTGCAGAGCTATTTGGGAACATCCTTGCACTCAAAACTACTGTTCCAGCACAAAAAGATTTCTCTGATCTTCCTCTTCTAACGGCATACTCTTCTCTGCACCACTCGCAAAGGGCAACACAAACTCCTTTATCTTAACAAATCTGTTGGCTCTCTCAGTGTCCCCTAAACAAATAAAAAAAATCTGGCAAAAACTGAGGTCACAAAAAGGACAGCAGAGAAAGATCTTGCTGCCTACAATTTGAACTGCACCCATTAAACTACGAGCACACACTCTGCTACCGGCACTTACTTTCTCAGCTCCAGCTACTGTCCTAAGCCTTCAGTTTCACAGAGTCAAGATCCAAAGAGAATGGCACCAGGGACTGCTCACACACTGAAGCTTCCAGGAAAAAAAGCTCAACAACTTGGCCTCTGCATTCCCACTGAAAACTCAAAAAATCTAATCCATCTCAAGAAGAACATCCAAAGTGTGCATCCAGACTTGCTTTCTTGCTCAAGAAGAGGAACTAGAAGCCCGTCTCAAAAAAAAAAGGCATTTCCTCGGCCAAAACACAAAGCATCCAGGGACAGATCCACTGCCAGTGTTGAATATATCCCACAAATGCTCCTACAAAAAAGGGGCCAGACAGAAATATCTTGTTGGATTGTTTCTCACTCCAGTACCTTAACATCTGCTCCAGCAGCATTGGCGCTGTATCTTTTGCTTCCCAAGGAAAGGCACAACAAGTCACTTGGCCTTGCCTTGCCTTCAGTACCGCTCCTAGTTTTTCTTAGCCTGCTCTTTCTTTGCTTGCCTCACCTATGTCTGCCTTGCCTGGCCCTACCTCCAGTTTCCTTGCTTTGCTTTGCTTTGCCTGCCACACTTTGCTTTACCTTCCATGCAGGCAATGCAATGCAAACCATGTGTAGGCTGTTCTAGGAAAGCCAAGGGAATGGTTGGCGAGGCCACAGCACTGAGGGGTAAGGAAATGGAGTGGTAGGTTAGAGAAGACCCAGAAGTTGTAGGCAAGGCTGGGGATAAGAAGGTAAGCCAGTCTCCTGCCCTGTTCATTTCACCTGGGGTCTCGTCCAGGATAGCCACACTTGGAGAGGATTCGAAGGTGGGACAGCTGCCTGCTCTTCAGACCTCTGGAACTGCTGGCTATCTACGGACCAGAGAAGACAGCTCAGACAACAGACGCAGAGGAGCATCAGTGGTAAGAAACCGGTGGCGGGAGTAGGAGGTGAGTGAGTGGAGGGTGAATGAGCTGGGGGCTGGCAGCTCAGACCCCCGAAGCGAGTGTGGACCCCCTAGTACCACGGTCCTGGACTCCCACGAGGGGGCTGGCTGAGAACGGGGGAAGTGAGAGATATTGAAGAGTGATTGAGGCGCCTCCTGGGGTAAGAGTGCCCCCCACCCCCCCCAGCGTGCAGGGGTTGTTAAAGTGTGAGTGGCACTCAAGAGGGGTAGGCCCCCCTTGTAAGGGCTGAGACATAAGGGGCAGGCCCCCTTTCCCTGTAAAGGATCTCCTTTGGGAACGCAGAGGTTAATGGATGGTGTGTTGGCGCGTGACACCCAAACCAGCCCGGGCATGTGTGAGTTTGGGGTTGAGTGAGGGAC
>VZSE01000402.1:0-22122 GCA_013398275.1 Promerops cafer
GGGCCGCCCTGCGGGCGCTGGTGTCGGTGGCCGCCGGGCTGCTGGCCTGCGGCGTGGCCAGCGAGTACGACTATGTCAGCTACCAGTCAGACCTGGGCCCTTACCCCGGCGGGCGCTTCTACGCCAAACCCCACCAGTGCGTGGCCATCCCTGCCGACCTGCGGCTTTGCCACAGCGTGGGCTACGACAAGATGGTGCTGCCCAACCTGCTGGACCACGAGACCATGGCCGAGGTGAAGCACCAGGCGAGCAGCTGGGTGCCGCTGCTCAACAAGAATTGCCATATGGGCACCCAGGTCTTCCTGTGCTCCCTCTTTGCCCCCGTCTGCCTGGACCGGCCGGTCTACCCCTGCCGCTGGCTCTGCGAGGCCGTGCGTGACTCCTGTGAGCCTGTCATGCAGTTCTTTGGCTTCTTCTGGCCAGAGATGCTCAAGTGTGACCAGTTTCCCCAGGATGACGTCTGCATTGCTATGACAGCTCCCAATGCCACCGAGGTCTCCCGGCCCAAAGGTAAGGCATGGCTCGTGCTGCAGCCTTGCTCCTGGCACTCCTCTTTGAGCTGACAGGGCAGGTGTTAGCCCAGGAGGGGCCACGTGGGACTGAAGGGGCTCTTGTGGCAGGAGGAGGCTCACCAGAACTCTCCTCGGCAGCAGCCCTCCTCTAGCCTCTGAGCACTCTCTGTGCCCTCCTGTCCCAAGGAAGGTGGGGTGCCCTGCCAGCTCCTCGTCCCTGTCCCAGGGTGTTGGGACAGGCTGTTTGGGACATGGTGGGCTTGTGCCTGTTCTGATCCCCGCACAGGCACTGGGGCTGGGTTCCGGCCCTGATGGACCAAGGTGTGACCCTCCGTCCTCAGATGCTGCACTGTCCTGGTTCTGCTCCCGAGCCACACTCCTGCAGGAGGATGTGTGGTCTCCACGGCAGAAAGTGCTGGCTGACTGGAGTCAACAGTGGCAGTAGTCCTGGCAGGATCCCCCACGTCCAGTGCAGTCCTAGGGCAAGAGGCTGGGCAGCTGGTGGCTGGGCGTGCAGTGGAGGTCCAGCCCTGCTGGAGAGGGAGCAAGAAACCTGCCCCAAAACGACTAGGGAAAGTGAACGTGGCTCGTGTTTGTTTCCATTGCATGCGGCACGTTTCTGTGGTGCCAGACTGGCTTGTTCAAGTTGCAGTGAGTCTGGCTTGTTGCTGGAAACTTGGAAATAAATAAATATCCTGGTGTGACTTCGGCGTTTGCTGTTGGAGCACTGTGAAAGGCAGGCAGGAGGAATGTTTGTAGAGGGAGATGGCAGAGGGCTCCAAGAGAGTGCAGCGCTTTTTGGCCAGCAGAGCCTCATTGAAAGGAGTTGTCACTCCTGATTCCACGGGGGCGCAGTGCCGGCGCTCCGGAGGAGCTCGGGGACGGGCGGGGAGCGGGGCTCAGTGATTCCCGCGGCTCCTGCGCTGTGTCAGAGCTCGTCTGCAGGGCCCTCTGCCCTTCGCAGTTACCTGTGCAGACAAAGGCTGTATGTGGTGCTCGGCTGGGAGAAGTAACGCAGCCGACGAGGGCTGTGCGATGTCACCCGGCCCGTCTGGAAAGGACTCGTGCTTCCGAGAGCCCCTGTGCAGGGCAGGAGCGGGGCGCAGCCTGCAGCGGCGGGGCGGCAGCCCGAGGTGTCTCTGGAGCTGTGCGGGACACGCGCAGGGCAGCGGCACAGTCGCCGCGGGATGCGGGCACAGGGGACGCCCAGGCTCGGCCCCAGAGGAGCTCTGCACATCTCAATGACCTCCAGAGGCAGGAGGGATGTAAAGCTTGTGCCGGTGCTGGAGGGGCGGGGAGGGCCGGGGGGCTGAGCTCCGGCCGATCTCCTTGCCAGGGACCCAGCCTCTCCCCACGGCGACGGCAGCACAGCCGTACTGGCTTCCTTGTCGTGGCTTGCCCTTACTGATGTGACTGCTGGAGAAACCTCAGTTTCCAGGAAGGCTCTAAACGGTCTCATGTGAACCTGGACCCTTGGTCAGGACCGCAGCCTTGTTCTGTGTTGCGGGTACAAAGGTTGCTTTTATTTCCCCGGGGACTTGCAGCCAAGCATGCTCCTGGGGCGGCTGGCTCTGAGCTGCCCCTTCCAGGGTCTGACATAGTCTGAGCTGTGTGCAGGTCACTCATTTTACAGACATTAATGAGCCAAGACCTGGGAACAGTGCTCTCAATGAGCAGCATCTGCCGGGTTTTCCGCTGAGTACTTTGACGACTTTCTCTTCACCTTTCGGACCTGTCTTGAAGGCAGCGCTGGGGTGGGACACTGCTGCTTTCTTGTGGTGCCTCAGACAGTTTGGAGTGAAAAAAGCAAACTCCCAGTTAATTGCAGCCGCTGCAGTGATGTGAACCAGCACCGCTGGATGTCCTGCAGGCCACAGAGGATCTGTTCATGGCCCATGAGGCACCACTGCTTCAGCTCTGGTACTGCCACCTCCTGCAGATGTCGGGTCATCCTGGGTGACCTGCAGCTCGGTCCTTGTCCCTGTGCTGGCTGGGTACTTCCTCTGCCTGGGCTCTGCTGTGTGCACCCTGTCTGAGGTTTGTGTTTTCTGTCAGCACCAGCTCCTGGAGCCCCTTTGCTCTTGGGCACTGGGGTGTTTCCTGTTGACTCAAAGAGGGTCAGAACCAAGTAGTGTCCCCCCTTTTCTCTTGGTACTAATAAGAACAAACCCTTTCAGTATTTTTCCCCATTAACACCTTGAAATTGGAATTTGTTTCTGCCTCTCAAAGAGCTGACCTGCCGAATTCCTTTCTCCTTAAGCACAGGCAGTAAAGCCTGCAGGCCCACAGGATGCATCAGGGGAGTTGCAGATTAATACAGCATTACACATTCCTTCTCTTGCCCCTGGAGTAAGCTGGCTCTGCAGCCAGGCATTGGAAAATGGTCAGCAGGGAACAAGTGAGCTGGAGGCAGGCTGAGACTGTGCTGGAGTTGAGCTGTCAGCTGCAGCAGACGGGCCCCAGCCAAGCTGCAGTGGGCCCCGAGGGTGGGCTGGAGATGTCTGCTGTAGTGCCTCAGGAGGGATGGGAGGGCTTGCAGTCTTGGGGGAGCTGTGGCTCCACAGAACAGCAGATTTCCTGGGGCACAGAGCTGTGCAGGAGCTGGCTGGGCCCCCAGCATTTGTGTTCCTGACTGTAGTGTGATGTGGTGATCCAGAGCAGATGACAATTTCTCTTCCATTGACAGGGGACAGTGTCTCCTGCAGTCCTGTTGTGCTGTGAAAGGGCTGCAGGAGGCAGGACTGGAGGATGGGTTGATTTAGATGGGGTATGAGGAGGAAGTTTTTTGCAGTGAGGGTTGTAAAACACTGGCACAGATTACGTAGAAATGTGGTGGATGCCCCATTCATGCCCCACGTTCATGGTCAGGTTTGGTGGGACTCTGAGCAACCTGATCAAGTTAGGGCAGGGGGATTGTGCATAAGTGAAGCTGCTGCCTGTGGAATGGGCTACCCAGGGGCTCCCAGGTCCAGCCCACAGGATGGCTGTTGGCTCTGGGCCCTGGCAGCAAGGCAGGGGTCTCTGCCACCTTGGGTGTGTTAGAGCCTGTTCAGGGGCTGCTGGAGCATAGCTAGAACAAAGCCTGTATTTGCACCAGGGAACAATGAGTCTTATTTTCCATTTTTGTTTGCTTTTTTTTCCCTATTTTAATTGGTTGCCTGGAAAGCTCATAGAGTGGATGCAGCGGTGGCTTTCATGTTTGTCTGGCTGGTGTAGGCTTGGCCAGCCTCCTCATGTGCACTTTGGCTGCTGAGGCAGAGTGAAGTGCTGGGCATGACAGGTACCCCCAGCCCGGTGATGAACTCCTGGCTCTGCAGAAAATGGAGAGCTGGGCCTGTGTCACCTTCCTGTGAGCACCCCCTCTCCCTCGTCGTGAGCCTGTTAAATGTGCAGCCTGGAAAGAAATATTCTAACTGCTGATTTTAAAAATGAAGTGTTGGGGATGCCATCCTGTCCCCAAAGGCTGGCTTCCGCCTGTGTCACTCGGAGTGAGAGGGTGGTAGTGGCAGTTGCATGTCAGGGTTCTGGAAGAAGAGGTTGCCCAGGTGGTGGACAGCTCTCAGAGGCACAGCGAGCGTGGGACGTGGAGGTGGACGTTGGTGCTGAGCAGGCTGACTTGGGACTTGCACACAGGAGCGAGCGGAAGGCCGGCTGCTCTGCATGTGTGATTAATAAAGTCATGGTGCATGTCCCAGGAACCAGCATTTGGCACAGAAGAGATTTGGGGGTGGCGACAGGGAAAGAACAAGCCACAGAAAACAAATGTCTGGCCTGAATCCCCGTGGGGCATCCGTGGCTGTGCTGCTCTGCACCCCTCTTTCTGGGACACCTCTCTGCTTTTTCGGTCCAGCAGTGCTGTGGGTTTGCTGGCCTGGCTGAGGCTGGAAGGCCATGAGTGCTCTGTTTACATGCAGGGACTGGCAGATGTTTTGCTGCAGTGTTGTCCCTGAGAATAACTCCCTTGTGTGGGAAGAGCCCTCCGTCTTGCTGGACCAGGAACAAGCAGCATCTCCCAGCTCAATAAATTCATCTGCCAGTAGCTCAAGTCTACGTCTGTGCTGCTGGGTGGTCTGCTCCAACTGCAGATGGGAACCTGGAAACAGATTCTTATTCTCTGGGTGAAGTGAGCTTTCCTCCCAGGACAGCTGCTGGTGAAATCCCCTGGGCTGGCATTTCCCAAGAGGCAGATGTTGGCCACTGCCAGCGACTGACAAGCAGAGATGGCTCTGCTCTGCTGGAGCCCTGAGGCCACCCCGGGCTCAAAACAAAGGAGAGGATGACCACTCTTGGTGGTGGCAGCATGCACAGGACCCGTGCTGGTCCATTCCCAAGCAGTGCTGCTCTGGGGCAGGGCAGGAGGGAGGGTGGCGAGGGGCCTGCTGGGCACGGCCTGGGCAGTCCATGGGATGCTCCCCGGGACTGAGGGGAGCACTGTGCTCACCTGGGCTGTCCCAGTCCTGACCCCCTTGCCTGGCACCAGGCTAGCACCTTGGCACTTGGGCCATCTCTGGGCAGCATCCTCCTGCTGTGCTGGGGCTTGGGCACTGTGAGCCTGCCTTGGCATGCCCTGGGGAGGGATGTCAGCAGGCTATGGGCCGTGCCCCCTGGCAAGCAGCTCCCCTCAGCTGAGTGCCTGGCCCTGAAAACTCCTCTCCTTGCCAGCACTGTCCTTTTGCTCTTGGCAGCTGCCTGTGCCTGGCCTTGGGGTCACTGACAGCATTGGAGTGGGGCTGGCAGAAGGCTGCCTATGGCCAGTGCTGCCCTGTGAGCTGGTGCGTGGCTCCTTACACCCAGTAGGATGTTGTCCCACACGACTGGGAGCTGGCAGCCCGTGGCAGGGAGCGTGGGCAGGGATCCCCCGAGGGTGAGTCTGACAGCATGGGCAGTATGGCTCTGTGGTGCTACTTGTGCTGGCTTCTTGCCACCTCTCAACTGTCTTCACTTCTGTTCTCTTGCCAGGAACGACTGTGTGTCCCCCTTGTGACAACGAGATGAAGTCAGAGGCCATTGTGGAGCACCTGTGTGCCAGCGAGTTTGGTAAGAAGGAGCACTCTAGGCACGGGGAGGCTTCTCACTTGGGCACGGGGCAGCGTGACTGCTGTGTGGCCACGTTGGGACTGCCACGTTTCCGTGCCCGTGGTGGTGCTGCCGTGTCCTGTGATCTGTCCCCAAGGCCAGGCACGTGTGCCTCTAGATGTCAGTGTGGGTATGCAGGTGGGTGGTGTTAAAAAATGCAGAGCTGCTTGAAAGCTTTGTCCTAAATGAGTGAGTGAGTCAGACAATCAGAGGTAAACTGAACTTCATTTAGAAAAAAGGTTATCACAAGGAAATATATTAGCTTTCTCAGATCAAACCCAGAATTAACTGGTTTTGACATCCTTGCTGGTGTATGTGACTTTCCCGGAAGATTATTAAAGGCATATTGAAGAAGGTGTGCATTCCTGGGGGATTAGCACTTGAATGTGCCCTGTACTGGAGCGTGCTTATGCAAACCCAAACCTGCTCTGCATGCTGGTGTGTTACCCTTTCTGCTGGAAATGAGTTCTCAACTCTCCTGCAGATTTGGTATGCCAGAACTCCTAAGTTCAGCACAGGCTTTCTCTAACGGGGAAAAGCATCAACAGGAACAGCCATGTAATAGTTTCCCAGGAATGTGCATACTTCTGGCTTGGCTGGGGAGTGCAAGCAGACATTCAGTGCGTGGCCTGGCTGGGGAGTGGGAGGTGCTGAGCGCTCAGACTTGGGGTGCTCAGAGCTCTGTTCTGGGCAGGCCGTGGGAGCTGAATCAGAGCTGCCCCCGCCTCACTGCACACCCAGGGAGAGTGTGGGGAGGGAGAAGCAGCCTCTGGGATCAGCACAGCTGGTTTGGATAGGCACTCCCTGCCCGGGCTGGTGGTGCTGCAGAGCCATTGCCCCCGTCCAGGGGCTGGGCACCTTCATCCCCGAGAAGGAGCGAGGGCACTGGCCGGGGCAGCGGCGGATCCGGTGCTGGTGGGTCACTGCAGCGCCTGTCCCCTTGCCAGGGGCGTGCAGGGACTGAGCCCAGGGGGTGTCCTGCTGCTGAGCAAGTGCTGGGAAGGGAAATAGAAACTTAACCACACGCTTGTCATCGACTTCTGCTGCTAAATATCCTCCCGTGCCCTGGGACAGTTACACAACGGGGAGCAGAGGCCAGACCAGAACTCCCTGCCTCGGCTGAGCAGCTTGGGACAGTGTAAGTTGCTCTTGGGAAAGACGTGGTGACAGTGTCCAAAGGATGGAATTGTGTCTCGGCAGATGTGGCCTGTCTGTAGCCAGCTGGGGAGCAGCAGCACGGGATGGGATGCAGTGCAGGTCCTACCTGTGCCCTGTGTGCAGGCAGTGCAGGGGGGAGAAGGACGTCTCAGGGGAGGGAGTGGCTAGTGGAGGAGGCGTCGGCTTCAGGGAGTTTTCCCAAAGCAGGGTGCATGGCCCTTGGATCTTTGTTTAGTCTTGGGGGGTTACTGTCACGGGGTGATTTCTCAAGGAAAGCTGTTTATCTGGCACTGTTATAAACTCCCAAACCTTCAGACTGAGGTTTCTCATGCACATCCACCAAGGTAAACACTGGCAGCTGACAGGTTACAGATCCTCATCAAAGCCAGACATGTACAATAAATGTTTAAACTAACACGTGCTGCATGGGGCAGCTGTTGGTAGGTCTTGCACTGATTCCCACTGTGTCATTACTGCAGGTTTCTCTTACATCCCAGCAGCTTTTTACAAAAAAGAGGTGAGGACCCCTCTGCCCACCACGGATGTGTGGCTGTGCCAGTGTAGGAGGTGGCTGCTTAGCAGCCCTGGTGTCGGTCTAGAGTACAGTGCAGGAAGAGAGCTGGGGTGAGCTGTGAACACAAACTGTAAAGACAAGGCAGGAGAGGATCTTGGACAAGATGCTGGGGGTCAGAGAGGTGCCAGGAGTGCCCGCCGGCCCCGGTCCAGCAGAACTCTGGGTTTGCCTTTGTTCGAGCAAGGATGAATGTGGACTCCAGGGTGCTGCTTTGGGGCAGCTTGGCTGCTCCTCTGAGAGGCAGCTTTGGGGGGGATGTCAGTGAGGGGTGCCAGAACCCTGAGCACAGAGCAGCACGGGGGGCTGCATCGGGTACGTGGGGGTACCTGTGGTGTGGATTTTCGTGTAGTGCTGCTGTGCTGAGGCAGGAGATCGGCCTGCAGTGCCCCAGCGCCGCCTCCCCCTGCTGCCCTGGGCTGCAGCCAGCGCTTGTTTCTTACTCCAGGAGTTCATTCCACGCTCTGTTTCTCTTAGTGATTTTATTTATTGTTTCTGCCCTTTCTCTGGGGTCTGAGGGGATCCTGCTGAACGGGCTCTGTGGCACTGGGGACTGCAGAACAATCAATACATGCTGTTTATTTTTTCTCTGTGACTGACAGGTCCTTGCCTGCAGCCTTCTCCTGTTACAGCCCTAATGTGTCTTCTGGCAGGTTTCTTCCTTCTCAGTGATTTCCAAAGGAAGGAAAAATGAGGCTGAAGGAACAGTGGAGCTTTCCCTTCTCTCACGTTCCCTTTCCTGCACATGAGGTGCTGGAGTGGGGCCCCTGCCTGTGCAGGCAGAACAGCAGAGACAGCATCCTAGTCCTGTGCTGAAAAAGAGGGGTGGAACAGGAATGGTGCCTGGTAGTGGCTTGTGAGCAGAGCACAGGGGCTCCTGCTCTCAGCTGGTGACTGCCCCGGTACAGTGCCATCCTTGGAGAAGGTTGTGCTGGAACCCGTGTGTGTCCCATGAAAGTAAATGGTAAGAAGGGCTTGTGGGGGGCATGTTGGTCCTGCAGCCCTCTTGGGCCACTGTGGCACGCAGAGTGGCCGGGGCTGGTGCTGCCACCAGTGCCACAGCTGACGCTGAAGCTGCCTGTGGTCACAGTGCAGCTGCTGGAGTGCAGAGGTGGCACAAGGTCCCGCTGTGGATGGCTCTCCTGGCGCCAGCTCCTGCCTGGCAGCCACAGCTGCAGATTTAATCTGTCTGAGCAGGCGTGCCCTGGGACTCAGGGTGAGCCTGGCCCTTGTCCCGCTTGCTGCCGAGACAGATTGGGTGCGGCAGGGGGAGAGCACAGGCCGGGGCTCCCAGAGAGGGAGCCGCGTGCCCCCGGAGCCGAGGCTCAGGGCGTCCCGCTCCGGCCGCTGCCCGCTGCGGCGGCGTTCCCCGGCCGGGAGGGCCGGGCGAGCTCCTGCAGCTCCACGGCCCCCTGCCAAGTGCCATCTGCTAGGAAAGCCAGGAGCTGGGGGCTGCCTCCCACTGCGTGGTGGTGAGCCCCTAGAGTGGGATGAGCAGCAGAACGAATGTGCCCTCAGGCACCACGTCCCTGGTGGCACTGCCAAAGCTCTGTGTCCGGCCTGCCGCTGTGGAGCAGCTTTCAGACCTGGGAATCTCACCTGGAATGTGGGTTGGAACTTAGGGAATGTGGCCCAGTTAAGTGAACAAGGGGAATTTGGGGAGCCAGGTCACTGCAGAGGAATGAGGGCTGAGCAGAGATCATCATGCTTGTGTGACTGCTCAGCCTGCAGCAGCACAGGCAGGTGGTCCATGAGCCAGGCTGTGTTTACCTGGGCAGCACCACAGGCTCTGGCTGGTTACAAGGACATTGCTGCTGGGAAGAGCAGAGCCTGACACAAACTATTTTCACCCCGGTCAGCCTCCTCCTTCATCCCCCGTGGCATTATCCCATCTTGGCTCTGTGTGCTGCTCTGCACGAGCAAGGTTTGGAAGAGACTTTGGTTTACATCTGGATTTATGGTTCCCCTGGGCAGCTCCCATGAACCTGCATCGCTGGCTCGCAAAGTGCTGCGTGCAGGGAAGGGAGCAGCTGGGGCTCTCCTCCCACAGCACAGGGCTACCAGCACAGGGCTACCAGGCCTTCTTTGTCTTCCATGGTGTAGGATACTCGGGGTGGATCAGCACCTCCACTTGCTGGCAGATCCTTTTCTTCCTCTAGCAGAAAGGATCGAACTTTGCCGTGATCTCAGCAAAGCAGTTTGCAAACAAGCCATTTTGCACGAGTCCCTTGCCCTGCTGTTGTAATGGTGTTTTACTGTCCCTCCTGCCCTGGCCACCTCTGTGCCTTGTGCAAGGGCTGCAGTCAGCGTGAATAAAGGAAGTGAGGCTGGCATTGAGGGCTGCTGCTGCTGCCGCTGCCCAGTTGATGTCATGGAGCTTAGAGCTGCTTGAAAGCCACTTACTTCGTTTTCCAGATTTGTTGCAAACTGATTTGCTTCAGCATCTTTAGCTCCTTAAAGCTGGAGTCTCTTTAGCTCCTGAATTTGGAAAACAGATGGAATGAAAATTTCACTTAGGTTTCCAGTCCTAGATTACTTATACAATAGCAGTGTAACATGACAGGGCTCTTGGCAAACCTAGGGGATGCTTTTGGCACAGGGGCAGACAAACACCATTGCTCCTGCTGCCAGGCAGTGGCTGGGAGCACGAGGGTGACTGAGTCTCTGCTGCCTGCTCGGGGTTGTCCTCCTGCTGTCCTGCTGCCATCTGCATCTGGAGCAGTGAGCAGTGCTCCCGTCCAGGAAGCAACACGTGTTCACTGCTGCACCTTCCAGCAGAGCAGGACTCAAGGAATGATGCTGTGGGGACCCATCTCCCTGCCAGAGCCAGAGGTTCTTGTGGACTGCCTGCAACTGCCCTGAGACTCTAATGAGAAGGGACAGCAGCCAACCAATCACCTCTCTGAGCACTAGTTATCTGCAGCTCTGAAGTAAACTCCCAAATGATGAAAATATGTTAGCAATTTTTGGCCATATGTGCTTTTTCCCCAAAAACGAGGCAGAGCCAAATGGCACAGAAATGATGTTTTAATGTACAACACATTTTCATCATTTTTCCCATGTATGCAAAATTCCTCTTCATGGTCATGGCAAAAACCCTTTTTTTTCTTCTTTGGGGGGGCAGAGGGGGTATTGCAATTAACTCAGAAAAATGCTGAACCCAGAGAGGGGAGAGTATTTTCCATGGCAGTTGTATCAGACCAACTTCCCTTCTCCTGGGGAAGGTGCAGGCACATGACTGCATGCTGGGGTCTCCACAGCTCTGGTGCAGAGACATCCAGTGCTTGGAAACTTGTTCCACGGGCTCCTGATGGCTGGTGTCACTGCAAACAAATGCTTGAGAAGCCAAATTGACCTTTTAAATGATCCTTTCAAGAGCCTCTCCATGCCTCTGGAGCAGGGAAGTCACCTAATTTACTCAGCTAACATTTGTGCTTGGCAGCTGAACAAGGCCCCTCTCAAATGGAAAGTGCTGGGTGCTTTGCTGCAGGAAGGGGAACAAAGATGTCAGTGTTCTACCCTGGTGCTCCCCGGGGCAGGGGCAGCCCCGGCTCAGGTGCGAGGGTGTGAGTGTCACAGTGGGCCCAGTCAGGGCCAGGGGGTGCCGTGGACAGGAGGATTCAGGAGCAGAGCGGGGACAAGGGGAGTGCAGGAGCAGGGCAGGGCACTGTGTCTGCAGTGGGACAGGGCATTGCTGCTGCCCTGGCACTGCTGCCCCCTCAGCCTCACTGAGCAGAGGCTTTGTGCCCGTGCAGGCTGCTTAGGGGTTTTGTTTTTCCCCTTCCCATCTTGTTTTGCAGCTCTGAAGATGACCATAAAGGAAGTGAAGAAGGAGAATGGGGACAAGATGATCATTCCACGGAAGAGGAAGGCGCTGAAGCTGGGGCCCATCCGGAAGAAGAACCTGAAGAAGCTGGTGCTGTTCCTAAAAAACGGGGCAGACTGTCCCTGCCATCAGCTGGACAACCTCAGCCACTACTTCCTCATCATGGGCCGCCAGGTGAAGACCCAGTACCTGTTGACAGCCATCTACAAGTGGGACAAGAAGAACAAGGAGTTCAAGAAGTTTATGAAGAAGATGAAATCGCCCGACTGCCCGACGTTTCCATCCGTTTTCAAGTGACGCGTGGGTGGCGGGAGAGGGGGGCTCGCTCTCGCTGCTCTGCAGCAGGGGGGCTGGAGCCCAGCCCGCTGCTCCTCCGTCCTGCTCCCCAGAGCTCCCCACTGACCTCAGCCCTCCCACATCCCCGCTGCCCGCCGGCCCCGGGGCCGTCTTGTGCGATGCGCGTGCACCGGCCTCGCTGAGGGCACGACGGTCTGGGTCTGCATGGCCTAGAGACCTGTTACTGCACAGATACACACAGCCTTTGAAACAGCAGCTGCCAGCTGCGGAGGGAAGCAGAGCGGTGTGAGGTGGTGCTGAGAGCTGGCATGCTTGCAGAAAGGACCCTCGTGACCGTGTCACTCCCGTCTTCATGGCTGCGGGACTGCCCTGAATTCCCGTATGAACCAGAGCTGGCTGATTAGACAGAGGTCCCATCTTCAGGATCAAAGTTAAAAAATGAGTAGTGGAGAACCCGTTACAACCTCTGATAAGAATTCCTAATAGCTAATTGCCCCCACTGTAAAAATATCCCACTGTAGTCTTAACCTGCTAGTTTAAGCCTTAACCCTGGATCCTCGTGGTGCCTTGATGGGCTGGAGCCCTCCCTCACCAGCATCTCCTGTAATCTCCCTGGGTGCCTGCCTTGGCATCTGCTGCACCAGCTGAGCCCCTTTGCCCAGTGCTGCCCGCAGGTAGCCTTTGATCTCCGCACTGTGCCCAGCGTGTGGGAGCACTGGCCACAGGGACGGGGCCAGAGGGGCTCTGTGCCTACACCTGTGCCTGCACCTGTGTCCACAGCAGTGTCCAGCTGAGCTCCCCTCCCCTCAGCCTGGCCCGGCTGCTCCCGTGCACAGGTGGCCTGAGCTGCTGGTGCCCAGACCTGTCGTTCCATTCTAAGCCCGTGCAAAGGTTCAGTTGCTGGCCTGCCTGGGGCTTTGGCTGGGGGGAGCTCGTGGCCAGCTCCTCCGGCTTGTGTCACTCCCTCACTTACCAGTGATGTTTTTATAGTTCCTTTAGGCTGCTGGCAAAGTTCCAGAGTGCAGGAGGCCGAGGGCTTGTCCCTGCGGAGCGCTGCAGGGAATGTATCCTCCTGCCTTTCCTCTTCGCCCTGGGACCCGTCAGTCTGGGCTTTGGTCTGCTTGATCTGTGACAGCTTGGCTCTCTGTCATCATGTGTTTTTTGCCCTAATTGAAATGTCATGTTTGTATGATTTCAAATGGTTTATGAAAGACAAAGAATATCTTACCCAAACGATTACATTTATCGACCAAGCTGAAATTCATTATTCTGTTAATTGGACTAGTTCTCTTTTTCATAGACCCATACCACTCTGTATTCATTATCCTTCCTCCTTCCATTTAGTATTCTCATCCATCACCAATACTCTAAGAGAATGAATATCTGATGTCTGAGATAATCCTGTTGTATCACCGTTAAGTGAAATAACAAATCCTCATTTGTGAGGTTTGAACCAAACCCCTTCAAAACTGGTAAATTAATTATTCCTTAGCTTGGGAGTGCTGCTTATTCCCCACATGGGGACAGAGCCACGGACTTGGTTGTAGAAGAATTCCATTAACAAGCCAAGTACTCTGAGGAATGATGTTTCACAGCTAACAGAGAGATGGATTTAGGATGTGAACTTTGTAGAGTCCCCCTAGGTTGTCTTAGACCACCATTTGTAGTAGTGTTGTTTCTTTATTGCAAAATTAATCATTGTAGATAATGTGCTTTATTAGTGAAGTAAAGAAATAAATAAACCATGGGCTTTAACATCACAGATTGATGAGGTGAAATGATGGAGAGGGCTGACAAATCCAGCCGTGTGGGGAATGGAGTCAGGACATGATGAACTGAGTGTGGTTATCTGTGAGTGCCCACAGTGCCCCTAAAAGCCCCACTGGGACGGGGCAGGGACCCTCTGGCCCCGCTGCCTCGCCCTCCTGAGTGCAGCACAGCAGAGGGCTGGCTGTGGCAGAGAGAATGCTGCTGCCAGAATTGCCAAATTAATCCATTAAATGTGGTTCCCCCACATTAAAACCCCCTGTTTTTCTAAGGAGATGCTGTTTCCTGACCCTTTGGGGGCTGCTGCAGCAGGACTGGCTGTGGCTGTGCTGGGGAGCCTGGCCTAGAGGCTCTCTGCTCCCAGGGCACTGCACCAGGCAGTCCAGGGACGTGGTGGAGCCCCCTCCCTGGAGATGACCTCACGGGGCACGCTGCTTTAGTTGGCGTGGAGGCGCTCGGCCGAGGCTGGACTCGGTGATCTTGGAGGTCTTTTGCAGCCTTACTGGTGCCGTGGTCCCACCAGCTCTGGCAGGCTGCAGGGAGAGCAGGTGCCCTTCCCGGGAAGCTCCTGCTGCTTCAGCCAGCCCTGGCTGCGGCTCGCAGGTGGCTTTAATCAAAGGGATTCCTTACCCACCTGGTGGGTGAGGAGCTGCTGAGACCCCCCAGCTGGCTCCCCAGGGCAGGGGAAGGTTTAAGAGCTCGGGGGGAGGAACAAGTTCTTCCTGCAGGTTCTGCATTTGGCCTGAGACATTGGCTGCAGCAGTGTTGTCACCACAGGACCAGGTGAGGTCAGCTCTGTGCAGCTGCTGCTTGGGCTCTCCTTTTCCCAGCTCAGAGCTGGTGCCTGGGGCAGTGTGAGAGCTGACCTGGGGCAGTTCAGGGCCTGGGCTGAATCTGGCTCTGCTGTGTGTGGCCCTGCATTTCACTGCTGGTTCATCTGTGGTCATTCAACAAAGTGAGAGCATCAGGTCGGTTAGAAGAGATGCAGGAAGCCGGGCAATGTGTTTGCTGGAAATTTACAGAATCAATTTCTCTACTGGCTTCTTGTCACTGTCAACTCCTGAAGTATTTTTTGGTCATGTAGAAAGTGAGACTTGCAGTCAAACTGCTGCATGTGGGTGCCTTTACTGTCTTTAGATTTTCTATATTGCTCTCCAACAAGAAAAGTCTACAAAAAGCTGAAATGGGCTAAGTGTAAACTATGGAGAAAGTACCTAAGATCCTGGATTGTGCCTGTGTGGAGTCATGTGGAGCAAACAGATGTTTACTGAAATGAGAAAGCACAAAATCTCCTTAAATCAGGCACCGTGTGTCCGGCGCAGTGTTCCCAGAACAGAGAGATGGGTGTTTGTGCAGTTCACAGATACACTTTACATTTTAAAATGTCAGATACTGATTGTTACAATGAGTTCGGGTTTAAGTTGCAAGCATGTGTATAAATGCTCAGTCTAAGAAATACTCTGTGCTGGGAGGCACCCTCAGTTTCGCCCTGCTGAGGGCTGTGGGGTGTCTGTGGGACAGTGATGTGCCACCTCTGGGACACTCAGGCTTGCTGCAGCCTGGGCTTGTCTGAAGTATGAACCTTAAATCCTGAAATAAAATACCATCCTTTTGTGACTCAGTTTATCCTCCCAATAATGTTTATCTTCTTTGCTCCAGCATTCCTTCTGTCGAGTTCCACCTGTCTGGCCTCCAGTTTGTCATTCAGTTACAAACTAAATGCAGTTTTCTTTCATGCTGTACAGAAACTCATCTTCCATCCCTCAGTTAATTCTTTATATTGCTGGCAGTCTGTGTTCTGCCCCCGCTGCTGGGGAAATTTACGGCTGGGAGGAACAGCTGAGCAACTGGGGAGGATCTGTCCTGGAGAGGAGAGGACGGCAGCGTGGTGTGTCTGGTGGGGAACTCTGAGTGTGCCAGGCTGAGGCTGGCTCCTCACTGGCCCACAGCAGCAGGTCTGGGGCCATCAGCTAAACATCTGGAGCTGGGGGCTGCTTCCATCAGCTGCTCTGTGAACAGGCAACGCAGGCGTGCAGTGAGCAGAGCACAAGTAACAGTAAAACGGGAATGACAAGCTCTGCGTGTCCCTCTGTGGGCAGATGGCCGTGACCCCTGGGCTGCCTGTGCCGTGCGTGGGCCCAGCAGTGAGGGCTGCTGGCTCAACATGCACGGTCTCAGCTGCAACGCTCTCCAAAGCCACAGTGAAACTCCCCTTTCCCTGCCCCAGCTCTGGAAACCTTGCAGAGAAAATGCTCCCGTGTGTTTCAGGGGCCGCTCCTGCTTTCTCACTGCGTCGTGCTGCGTGACCCTGAAGAGGACACACGTGGACGTAGTTAAGGCCACCCTGCAGCCCACGGCCAGAGCTGAGTTTGGGATCTGAGTTTGGGATCTGAGTTTGGGATCTGAGTTTGGGATCTGAGTTCCTGTGCAGAGGCTCTTCCTTCCACCCCAGCCGGGCTCCGCGTGCCGCGGTGGCACCGCCAAGGAGAAAGGGCTCCCTCAGACCTAGCGAGGAAAAACGTCTTCCAGCGTCTTTAGCAAGTGCTTTTAAAATCCCTGTTTTGCAAAGGAACAGACTTTTTTTTATTACTGTTCCTTCCCCAGTAATCCCCTCTGAGCCTCTGAGCGCGCAGCCCGTTGGATAAGCTTCTCCCTTTGGGCTCTGTAGGTGTCCAAGCCACGCTCGAATGTCTTCCTTGGAAGAGGAGTGGGACGGGCTGGCGGCTCCTCTGCTCTTGGGAGCGTCTCACAGCAGACAGACCCGCGTGCAGGGTCCGGGAGCTCTGCAGCTCGTGGCTCCCCAAAGCAAAGCCCCGTCCTGGCGGGCCTCGAGGCAGGGAGCGCGGGTCAGCCTGCCAGGGTGGCCGCCTGCGCCTCGGTGGCCTCACAGCCCTGAAACAAATGAGGGCTTTGTTTCCAGAGCTCCCCGTCAGAGGCTGAGGTCCCCTCTGGGACGGCAGCCTGCCACGGAAGGTTCCTGCAGGGCGGGAGCCGCGCCCGCTGCGCCCCTGCCTTGGCAGGGACTCTGCCAGAGCCCGCCAGCTCCGGGGGAGCCCTGAGCTGCCTCCTCCGGCGCACCAGAGTGATGAGTCTGTCTCCACTTGCCAGTGTGAGGGCACGGGCACGCTGCAGCACAGCGGGCTCCTCTCACAGCCTGCCAGGACCCCAAGAGCCACGAGCAGTCGGCAAACAGTCCCTCTTTTCTAAAGGAGTGTGCTAGGGTGGGCAATTCGCTGCTGTCTGGAGCATTTTTCCTTTAGAGACAACCAGGAGATGTTTGCCAAGCCATTCTGTGGAGAGGAGGAGGGAAGCCAGGCCATGGCTGGAAGGAGCCATACCTGGTGCAGTCAGTACAGCATTCTTTGGGATCCAGCTCTGCTCGTGTTCCGAGGGGCAGCAACAGCTGCATGGGGCTGCCACCAAAACTGTTCAATTTCTTTAGCTCGGGCTGGGGCCTGTTGTGCTATTGGCACTTCACTGCCTCAATCTGATTTTCTCCAAACCCTTGAGTTACCGATGTGGCAGAGAGGCTAATTTACTGGGGGGTGTGGTTTGGTGTATGAGTAAATTCTGGCCCCAGGAGGACGGTGGAGAGTGAGCATCTCTGCTGTTACTTGGAAGGAAATGAGGAGATCAGGGCATTAGCCTTGGGCAGGCTGACGAGCACGTGTGCAGCCTCTCCTGTATGGTGTTCAGGGCTACATCAAACCCTGAAAATAAACTGCAGCCCCTTGAGACAAACGGGACACCTTTAGATTGGTCATCCCCAGGTGGAGGTGAGCACACCCAGCGCAGACAGCCTCCCCAGTTACTGTACAGAGAGGGAAAATACGCTTTGGGGAAGGCTGAGCTATTTGGGGGAGCTCTGAGGTAATTTAACGTGTGAGGCCATGTGTCTTCTTGCAGGGCTGGTGGAACAGTGATGGCAGCACTGGCCTGGCCAAACCGATGGTGCTGGCTGGCACGTTCAGACTCATATGTTAAATGGTCTTTAATAAAATGTTAATATCAGGCTAAATGTTTATCAAAGTCCCACTCCTGGGTTAACACTTGCCATACCTATGTGTGACCCTACATCAGTGATTAAACACTGTCCTGCACAGCTGAATCTGTGCAGCCCCAGCTGCCTGCTCCAGAGTGTTTGCAATTTCTTCACCATTTCACAGTCTTTCATTCGTCCTAAATGTTTATTTAATAATCCTGGAAGACCTTTTAAGCTTCCTGAGTTTAATGTTTGCTAAACACCCTGTCACTTGCACTTGCACTGATGATTCCAGCCCCTGTGCAGTGCGGGACAGGGCAGCTCTGTGCTAACACAGCCCTCAGAAGGCAGCGCTGCCCAGGCAGGGTCCGTGGGAGCTGAGGTGGGTTCCTGTCAGCTGCATCATCTCACCCTTGCTTTGCCTCAGCCCCTGGGCTCTCCGTGGGCCCTGGCAGTATTAGTTTCACCAATTCATTTTCCTGCACAAAAGCTTTTGGTTACTTTGGAATTAGGGACTGTTTAGAGTTCATTGTTTTCCCGAGCTGCCTTGTTTTGCTGTAATGCTGAGACGCCTGGGCTGCAGGAACCTAATCCCCCTCCTCCTCCAGCAGCCCTGCTCTGTGAAAATCTGTTCTCTGCTTAAGTGCAAATTGTTGATGGGAGATAGCAGCGGGTCTTTCTGCTTCCATTTAACGTGTCAGCAGAGAAAGACATCTGCTTGCAATTATGGGCATGGCCTTGCTGAAGGATTGGCCTGATAGATTTTATAAGGTAATAGGAAATCTTTATCAATTCATAATTCCTGGTGTCAAAGAAAGGAATACGTTTCATTTAAAAATTTCATGTTTTATTTTACAAAATCATAGGATAAAACAAGAGATTGATATCAAGGGAAGAATCCATGTGCTCTCTGTGAAGAGTCCAGGGTTTCCCATGCAAAAGGCTCTGAGCAGGCTCTGAGGGCCAGTCTGGGGAGCGAGTGGGCTCTGCTGCTGGTGCTTTGCTGCCCTCTGTGACATGCCCACAGAGGCAAATCGCTTTGGAAATGATTTGCTGTTGGCTTTGCAGCATGATCTGAAACAGGAGGATTGTCCCCAGCACAGTGCCCAAAGCGCTGGAATCTCCTGGATGGGGCAAGTGGCTGCAGAGGAGCTGCTGTGCACTGGCCCCTGCACCCTGCTCCTTGCAGCTGGGTGGGAGCCTCCTGCCTGGAGCATGGAGAGGGGGCTGCTCCCTGCCCCAGTCCCTCCACTTGCCCTCGAAGCTGCTCCTGGCAGGACACGCTGTCAGCGTGGCTATTCAGCCCCCCACTGAGAGCCTGCTGTAATTTCCTCTGTGATTAAGGGTCTTAGAGCATGTTCAATATCATTAAAGAAACAAGAAAATAATAGCAATAATGATCTGTGCTCAGGAATGCTCCCAAGAGCAGTTGGAATTGCATTCAGTGCCTTTCAGCTAAGAAAGCTCCTTAGGCTTCAGCTTTGGCAGATTCACAGGGACAGCATCCCTGGCTCTGGGAGCTCTCTGTGCTCTTTTGTCCATCAGCACCAATCCCTGTTCCAGGCTCTACACTTCAGTGCTTGGATGTGGAGCCTCACCTCTGGGGAGAGGCTGAGAAGTGCAGAGACAGACATTTCCCCAAGGAAGGCAGGCAGACGCAGGTGCCCATCGAGGGGCCGTGAGGTCCAGGTCCTGTCAGCTGGTCTGCTTGCTGCTATGGAGGTGCTCTCCCTTGTCACGAGATCACTAAGGTTTGGCACTGTTCTGCCCCACATCTGGTCTGCTCTGGGCATGGGAAGCATGTCCTGGGCTCTGGGCTAACGGCCCTGCCCGTGTAGGAGTGTGAGTGAAGCACCCACGTGCTGCCGCCAGCCCCTGACCATTCCCCAGCCCAGGGAAATCCAGAGAAGCAGCGTGGGACTCAGACAGACTTGAGAACAAAACAAAGGAATAAGAAGGGTGGAGAAAATTCTGGGCTAATTTGTAAAATGCCATGGATTTCTGGGGGCAGCTTGCGTGGCCAAATCTTTGTTAAGGCAAGGAGAAACCTGCGGCGGGGACGCGGTGTCCGAGGCCGTGTCCCACGACAGGACAGCAGCCCAGCTGTGTGTGCCAGGGGCTGCTGGCTGCCCAGCCTGGGGACGTGCTTGTTCCTTGCACAGGAGAGGCAGTCTGGTTTAATTTTAAACTCCCAGATGTTTGTTGTGTTACCAGCATTTCTTTTTACTGAAGTAAACGCGAACTGTTCATCTGTAAGTTCTCAGACATGAGACGTGGGGAGGTTTGTTTCTCTACAGCTGCCAGCTAAGCCCTGGCCTGGTGGGATGTGCTGTGGATGTGCTGTGGCATCCCACTGAGGGCAGAGCACCTGCCCTGGTGCATCTGCAGGGTCTCCACGTCCAGGAGCCCCCATGGGATGGGCGTCTCACGATGCCCGCAGCCATCTCCACTTGGGTAGCACCTTCTGATGGGTGGGCTGGCCCTTGCCTCTGCAGCCCCTCAGTGGAGAAGAGGCAGACAGCCTTGCCCCCCGTGCTCCCCTGGTGTGCAGCTCCCCAAACACCCCCATGGCTGGCGACAGGCTGCCAGCGGGGGCCTGCAGCTTGGAGCTTGGCTTGCAAGCAGGGTCTGGGTGTATCTGGAGGTGCTCCCAGGCTGCAGGGCCTCCCCATCCTCTCTGTCCACCAGCTGCCCTGCAGCAGCATCAGGAGTGGAAGGAGAAGCCCTGTGGGATGGCGCAGGTGTGTCGCTGATGGTCCCCTGTCACCTGCAGCACTGCTCTGGTGGAATTCACCCGTCTCTACAGTGGGAAAAGGTCCCAAGAGCTCTGGACTTTGCATCTTGTTGCAGTTCTGAGGATGCTGCTGGTCACAGAGGCACAGAAGAATCCTCCAGAGTCCCCCAGGGTGCTCTGGACTCCCTGTGCCCTGGGCTGGCAGCCTCCATCTGAGGTCTGCAGGTGATGCGCCCAGGGAAGGTGCAGGCTGGTGGGCTTGCTGGCCATCTCCTGCTGATTTGGAGCATTAGACTATGCAGGGTTCAGTTTGATTTCTTCCCCTCTCCCCAGATTTTTAGTAGCTGACAGTTGTTACCAGCGTGAGGTACTAACTTTTTATTTTGAATGCATGAGTTCAGGCTCGTTAATCACTTCCAAATGTCCCCGTCTAAGGGCGATATTGTTTCAGCTTTCAGCCACTAATTTTTTGAAATCTCTGAAATAAGACTCTGCTCTTGAACATGTGCTGGAGAGTTGTTCCTTTCCGCTGTATTTTAAAAATATACATGTGGTTTAATTCAACAAGAGGGCTAGAGGGGACATTTTTCCTCCAGTTTTCCCCCCCTCTTTTTCTTTGGAGCTGTGTCTGCCAAACCACCCAGCTCTGTGCCAGCAGCAGCCCCTGGATGGTCCCAAATGCATTTGGGGGCTAAGAAGTGTGTTCCAGGGCAAGCTGAGCCCTGCTGCCCTGCAGCAGAGACTGAGATGTCCCCGGGGTCAAGGACAGCTGCCACAACCTGGGCTGCAGCACCAGACACGAGGAGAGGGGTCGGGCTCCCAGCAGCTCCAGAGCACGAGCCACTGGAGCAGCCCAGGAGTCACCCTCAGGAGGGCTGTGCTTGCTTTGTCATCTGCTGGACAGGACAAAGCCCAGCCGGGGTGGGGATTTGGGCTGCTGGGCTCGGAAAGTCAGCGAGTGCTGCAAAGCTGCAGAGAGCGCTCACGGCTGCAGCAGACACGGAAAATCTGTGCATCTATCAAAACAATGGGGTATGATTATTCAAAAATGTGAACTGCAGGAAGGAGTCCTGCCAGGCCTAAAGCCCTCAAGGAGCTTGGTTGTGTCTGGGCTCAGGGATCCCAAGGAAACATTCATTTCTGTGACTAAACTGGCTTTTGTGTGTCCTGGTTTTGGTAGGACTCGAGGAGATTTGGGTGCTCCACAGGGTCTGGCAGTTACAGGAGCTGCTTCGAACCCAGAAATCAGTCAGAGACCTTTGGCTTCAGGGAGAAAGAGATATTTTAAAATTATTTCCACTTGATTTGTAAAGAAGAAAAGCGGTGGGGGAGGGAGACAGGGAAAAGCTGTTGGTGCAGTATCCAGTAGAAGCAGACCAAGGAGGCCGAGCCCTGGAGAGGACTGAGGTGGGCTGAGTTTCACCTGGGCAGTGCCCTGGCCCCCTCCTGGCCAGCACGGCCACTGCCCATGACGCCAGGGCCGTGTCCCTGTGCCAGAGCCGTGTCCCTGTGCCGTCCTCACAGCGCAGCTGCGGCCACCACGGTGGCGGGGCTGGGCTGGGCCAGGTCTCACACTCGGAGCCACAGAGCTCCCTCGCCTTTGCCGGGGAATCGCTGCTGATGGAAACCCTCTCATGTCTCCAGCTCTTGGAAGCTTCTGAGCTTGCTGAGGCTGTTACGTCCTGTGGCTTTGTTGATATTATAAATAGGTGTAGTAACCGAACATGAAAGAATTTGTGCTGACCAAGGGTTGTTCTTATTAGATGCAATAAATGAGGAGGGGATAGTTGCTGTCAGGCCCAGTCTTTCGTGTCCTGGTGTCCTCTGATGGCTCTTCCACGCCCACGTCCCTGCGGATGCTGGATGCTCCCTGCACCTCCGGCCAGGTGGCAGCTCTTCCCTCCGGGAGGGCGGGACACCTGGCGCTTCTGTGTTCAAAGATGTAGCGAGGTTCGGTTTAAGGGCTGGGGTGTCAAGGCAGACTCCAGCGGAGCAGAGGAGCTTTGAGCCGAGCTTTATGCGGCTCCTCCCTGAAGAGCCGACCCAGGAGCCAGAACACGCAGCTGCCCGCTGGCTGTGAGCAGAGAACAACGAGCAAAGGCACTGCGGGCTCCGCGCGGGACAGCGCCTCAGGCTCGGCGCTGCCGGGGCGGCCAGGGGCGGCACGGGGGGCTCGGCCCCGGCAGCGCCGGCGAGCCG
>VZSE01000402.1:22293-36897 GCA_013398275.1 Promerops cafer
GCGCTGCCCCTCGCCCCGGGGCGCTGCCCCGCTCCGCCTCGGCAGCTACTCCGGGTCTCTCTCCCGGCCCGAACTCTCCGGGGCTTCTCAAGAGAAGCGAACGGTCACAGGATCCCAGAGCAGTTTGGGTTGAAAGGGACCCTAAAGACCACCCAGTTCCAGCAACCTGCCGTGGCCAGGGACACCTGCCAGGTGACACCAGGCCAGGCTGCCCCTACCCGTCTGGCCTGACCTGGAACACGTCCAAGGATGGGGCATCCACAATTGTCCCTCCAGGGTGGAGATGTGCCCTACAGCATATCGAGGGACGTCTGTGGATGGAATCCCCGGGGACCTTTGAGTGAGGGGAGAGCTTGGCTGGCAGCGTTGTTTAGCACTGAACTTGTAAATGGTGCAGCAAAAGCAACTCTTAGGGCTTTAACTGCAACGCCAGGAGAAGCAAAGGGTTAATACAAGCATCTCCTCCATACCCATTCCTTGGAAACGAGCTCGGCAGGGCCCTCCCAGAGATACAGCTCCCCTGTGCCCGTGCTGCAGCAGACAGGGCTTACCCTGAGCCTCACCTGCTCCTGCAGTCCTGGCTCCACGGGCCACGGAGAGACTGACGGACACTCCCGTGGTGTCCCCGCGGGGCTGGACAGGAGTTCCTGCTCGGGCTGTCAGCACGGGAGGCTCGCTCTCCTCAGCTCCTCTGGGCCTTGCTTTGACTCGTGCCAGGTCTAGGTTTGGCCCAGGGAAGGAGGAACACGCAGGAAATGCTCTCTTTCCCCGCAGCCCTAGAGGTGCACAGGGCTCGGCAGCTCACTCTTGTGGATTTTGGAGCTGTTTGTGCTGGTCAGCTGGGCAAGGCTCTGCCTCACCCGGGGTGGGGAGAAGGCCGGATGGGCACGCAGCTCCTTCCCTCTGCCTCGCAGCTCGGCTTCTGCGGGCCACCGGGCAGGAGGCAAGGCTGGCCGGCAGCCCCTGCAGGCCGCTCGTTGCCCAGCTGAGCCCGTGTGGGACGAGCTCTCCTCTCCCCGCGGCGGCTGCCGGAGGTCGGTGGCGGCGCGTGAGGAACCCCGGCTGCCACCAGGCCCCGAGCGCGGGACGCCGGCGCCGCTGGCGGAGCCTTTCCAGCCGGGTGCTTGCACCAACCCCTCAGCTCGTAGCCGCCTCTGGAGACAAAGCAAAAGCATCCCAAGGAGAGAAGGGAAGAGCCCATTCAGTGAACAGGTTGGTTCTACCCCCTGGAAAAGAAGCAAAGCCCCAGGCAGTGCACGCAGAGGCTCTTGGTGACAGACTCCAGATCACATTTCTTCTGGAGGAGAAAACCTACTGGGAGGTTAAAAAAAGCATTCCCAGAATGAAACTCCTCATCACAGACTCTCAGACTGCCGAGGGTTCTTTACATGAGGGCTTCTTTACACTGCTGAGAGCACTCCTGTCTCTTGGAGTCCTGCCCTGGAGAAAGGAGTTTTTCGGTGTGCTGCAGGGTCTGATCAGCTGAGTATTCCCAAACTGCACGGGGTCTGCAGAGTGCACGAGCAGCCCCAATGGCACCCTCTGAGCTCTGTCCCAGGGCCACTGCTGTCCTCACTAGCAAGTCCTGCCAGTCTCACCTCTACCTGCAAGAAAAGGGTCATTGGTGTGTGTCTCCAACCAAATTCCTTTCTCCAGGCCACAGAGAGCAGCCAGTGAAGCAGCCTTCCCACCCCCATGCCCCGGGGCTGTAGCTGAAAAGGGCTCTGCTGTCCAAGTGAAAGCTGGATGCAAGCTGAGGGAAAACAGATGGTTTCAAGATCAAGCCCATCATGTGAATGAGAAGCCAAACTGCTGATGGATGGGGCCGTGTTTAGCTCAGGCGTGGAGCCAAATGCACTGCTGTCCTTCCCAAGCTGTAGGTCTGCTGATGACCAAGAACACGGACCCTTGGGAGGGTCCAGAAGAGCCTGGCTCTGAACAGAGCTGGCCTAGCTGGGGCTCGTGCAGCACCCCAGCGTTTCAGCTCTGCTGCAGTGTCGTTCCTCAGCACAGACTTGGGGTGTGCATTTACACTGCACTCCTGGGGCTTGCCCTTATGTTTTAGCTGCCCAGCTCTGGCACCGTGGCTCTCTGGAGGCTCTGTGGGGGCTCTCTGTGGAGGCTCTCTGCCAGCCCCAGTGGGCCCCCTCCCCCAAAAAGGCTGCGCTGCTGATGGGGAGCTCTTGGTAGCAGCCCGATGTCACCAAGTGCCCCGTGTGCCCCGGGAAAACGTGACCTTTGCTAGATCCTGGGCTGGTGGTGGGGCTGGAATGTGGAATGGCAGCAGAAGGGCTGCTCCTGCTCGTGCGTGGCCATCTGATGCCGTGGCAGACGCTTGGGATCGGCGGCAAGGCTGCAGCAGGGAGCTAGCCCTTGTGCTGTCTCAGCAGAGTGCTTTACCCCCAGCCTCAGAAAATCTCTAAGAGGAAATTTGATTTTAAATGGTCCTTCCTGAGTCCCAGAAGGCCCAGGAGTGAAGAAGGGCTGAGCAAGGGTCACTCATCACCAGCTCATTAACGGCAGAAACCCAAACCCCGGGGAATGCGGCTGGAGGCAGCCCCTGACACGGGTCACTGGCGCGGGCTGCTCCGCGCTGGGCTTTGGCAATGCGCAGTGCTCCCGCCCCCAAGACGCGTCCAAATGGGGATGTTTTTGTCATTTTCAGCATTACACACAGAGCGTTCCCTCTTTTCATCCCACAGGACCAGATCCAAGGTGCTGTTTGCTCTGGGAGGTGTAGATGCTTTGTTTCTGTAAGACCTTTGGGTAGAGCTGTGTTGTATTTTCATTTCCATTTCTCACATATAACTGGATTTAGAGTTTTGTGTTTGAGTGTGCACGGCCTGGGGCAGGAACATCCCTCACCACAGTTCCTGTGGCCTCAGTGGGATCACAGAGGGACTGAGAGCTCAGAGGACAGCGGGGAAGGCAGGGGAGACTGAGGGACGGCTGAGGCAATGGCACCTGTCCCGCTGCCCGCTCGGGGCAGGGGGACGCTCCGGGGAGCAGCAGAGCCCACGGGCAGATTTCCATGAGCCTCCTCCCCTGAGAGCGTCAGCATCCCGCACCCCTGGGCTGCCCGCGGCGGCTGCCGCCTGCGAAGCTGCCTCTGAAGAAGGATTTCCCCTTTTCACCAGGAGCATCATCCCCTCGCTGCCACGTGGTGCAGCTGCAGGTTTTGGGAAGGAAGAGGGAAGGAGCCACCAGCATCCCTTCTCCCGCATCGCCATTTGCACATCAATGCGCTCTCCCTTATGGGGTGAATTCAGAAAAAACCACATTTGCACTTGAATACCCAGCTAACATCTGGGCCAGCAGTTGAGGTCTCAATCCATCTCCAAGGCTCACTGCTGCAGCACCTAACTTTACCCTTGCCCAGATGTGCCTGCTCTGCGCTGGGCAGAAAGGCAAGGATTGCACAGGGTGGAATGTGTTGGAATTGGCACTTTGGAAAATGCACGCTCTGCTGGAATGTGCTAACATCCAGCTCACACAGAAGGGCAATTAACTCTATTTATGTTCATGAGCCTGAATCTAAAACTGGCTTCAGAAAGCAGCTCACTCACATTAAAGGGCTTTATAATCATTATGCTAAAGTATTTCTTTTGAAAACATTTTCCGTTTCTTAAACAGTTAGGATATTTATAAAATATGGCATCAATTACTACATATTTCTTTATTCTCACTGATTAAACAACCTATAATTATATTTAAGCCTCTTATTTGTATATCATGGCAGCATTAAGGAAAGCTCTGTGATTTGTCTGCATGTTTTTTTTTCCAGATAGCAGAGGGCTGCAGTCTCTCTGCTCCTCTGGAGCATTACTGTGGTGCTGTTGCCCAAACAGCAGCAGCCAGGTGCCCGCTGCCCCAGCCAGCTCCTGGCAAGCGGGCGGGCTGAGGCTGGCAGTGCACTGTGACAGGTAATATTTGGCTCTGTGCTGCTTGGACTCTGAGTGCAGTGTTTACAACAGCTTCTCGCAGTCATTTACTCACAGGAAAACATTCTCCCGGATCCCTTCTGCTTGCTGTGAAACAGCCGGTTTGGAATAACCAAACGCTCTCTGGCAGTGCGCTGCTCACACAGGCAGTGCGGGCTTGGCCCTGCTGCAGGCGCGGTGCGGGGACACGGGGAGGGGACTCGGGGAGGGGACACGGGGAGGGGACACCTGACACGTGCTGTCCCAGTGCAGAACACTCCCTCCTTGCTCCAGCTGAGGAGGAATTCCAGTGTGGCCGGCACAGCAGCAGGAACACCGGAGATGCGGGGATAACGAGCCGGCTGGGAGCAGAGGCGCAGCTCCTCCGCCCCCGCGCCAGCGGCTGTGCCCTGGGCTCCTTCTCCCGCGGGGATCGCCGTCCCCAGCCCGGCTCCGTGCTCGGCAGCCGGCAGCACGGGGAACGGCAGTCTGGAATCCCCAGCTGGCAGTCTGGAATTTGTGCTGTGCTGGCGGGGTACGAGCCATTGTTCCTCTCTTGGCAGAGTGGCTGAGAGAGTCCCAGCACAGCGGGGCCAGGGACTCTCTTGCTCTGTTTCTGGCTCTAACGTTTTGCATTGTTTCTGCTGACCTTTGAGCCCCAGACGCTTCCCTCCCTTGTGAAACTAGGGCTCCCTGCCTTAGAAAATCTTCGAGATGGAGAGGTCTGCACAGTGGAAGAACTGAAACAGAGTTCCATTTTTCCAGGCTGTTTTTCTTCAGCAGCCCTTCTGTTCACTTGGAGAGGGAAGTGATGCAGTTATCTAGCAGGAGCAAACAGATCGGTCCAACTGAGAACTTGAGTCACTTCCAAAATCCCTATACAATATTTCACAAGCCACATCTGATCCTTGAAGCTCCCCGTTTTCTGTGATTACACCTTCCCTGTTGCCTTTAGCCACGCTGTCTTCCCTGGGGCTTCCCCTCAGTGCCCTTGCACTGGCCACTGGGCTCCTGCTGCTTCTGTGTGGTACAGCTGGAGAAGGAGAAGGGCATCCTCAGCTTACCCAGGTGGGCACACGTGCTTTTTCCCAACTAGGCCCTTCGCCTTGAAGCAGGATACCCCAGCTCCAGCTGGGAACACAGAGCTCCTGCTCCTTGATAAGCATCTCCCAATACCTGAACTGTTTCCTGAGTAAAAAGGATTCAATATCAAGATACTTGTATCACTTCTGTGCAAATATCAGATTACAGCATAGAAACCAGATTGTCTGCAATTAGATGACCGAATTAATAGGGAGACAGACATGATCCTGTACAATATGAAAGAGGTTCATTGTTTGCCTGCAGATACTGAAATTTCTTCGGTTCACTCTCAGAAAAGCACTGTTGTGTTTTCCAGAGTGGCACAGAATTTGATCTGCTCTTTCTTTCAGCTTTGGGATGGGGTCCAAAGTTAATTCCCTGCAGATCACCTTACTTTATGAATAAGAGGAGCTCCTCCTGCAGTATCTGTGCTGGGAAAACCAGCTGTGAACGCTGCTGGAGCAGCACACTGGGAACAGGAGCTCAGAGATGCCTCTCCCAGCCGGGTGGAGTGCTGGCTGGCCAGCAGCAGGTGCTGGGCTCTGGCTGAGCTGCCAGGGAAGGGGCAGCATGCAGCTGGTACTGCCCCAGGGCAGAATGCCCCAAGCCTGCTGCTGTACACTTGACCAAAATACATTTCCCTGTTTAAGGCATGTGCAGGAGGAGGAATTGTCCGAGAGCAGGGAAGCGTATGAGCTGCCAGATGTGATTTGCCTGTGATTACACCTCGGCTTTTGAACCGGATCCCTTTGGGGCTGGGACGCTGGGGCTCAGCAGCCTGCCCAGGTCCCTGGGAGCTTTGTGGGATGGATCAGAGTCTGGAAGCTTGGTTTGTCACCCGTGGTGCCTGTGGACAGGGTTCGGTGCTGAGCTCAGCAGTGCTGGGGTAGTGCCTGGACTTGCTGGTCCTAAGGGTCTCTTCCAGCCTAAATGCTTCTCTGGTTCTGTGGTGCTGCGATGCTGTTCCTGTGATTCTGTGTCTTGCCAGACCGTAGGGCACGCCGTGCCGGGGAGGCACGAAGCGCCAGCGCTGGTGCCGGAGGCTTTTCACGTCCCGAAGCCGCCTCTGGCGGGAGGCTGGGGTGAGTCGGGGGGCGAAGCCTCCCTGTTCCCCACCCTGGGGGCGGCGGCTGCGAGCAGGAGCGGGGATTGTCCAGGTTTCCATCTTCCTAGGGCTGTGGTGCCTCCTGCTGCCGGGCTGCGGGGCCCGGCCCGGGGGTCTCTGCCCGCCCGCCCGCCGGATCCCGGGAGTTGTCCCGGAGCCGCGCGGTGGCGCGTTTGTCCCGGGCACCGCGGAGCGCGGCTCCCGTCCCTGTCAAATCCATCGCTTTTGTCATTTATAACGCATTCGTGTTAGCTGTATACACGTACAGTGTATTTATAATATACTTTATTGTTTCTAATTGCCACTCTGGGGTGAATCTTGGCAAGATCCATTTGCCCTAAATACTGTATTTTTTAAAGAATAAGCCTAAAGAGCAGCAGCAGGGCTTTGCTTCTCCTGTGCCCAGGTAATAAGAGATAACACAATTCGTGCCAGTGAGAACGCTGAATTCTGCACCTGTCCTGGTTTCTGGGACTGAGCACAGCTGTCAGAGTTCCCAGTCTGGCCTAATGAGGTCGGTGCCTCTCTGTGGCATAACTAATCTGGACATACGAGCTGCTGCTTTATTCCTTTCACTAATTGCTTGTGCCTGTTAAAGCTTTTCATGCTTCAAAAAAGTGAAAGTCAATCCCCAGAAAATTCAGGAACTGATAACAGTCTCTGTGCTGGAAGGAGTGGAGATGAGAAGGCTTTTGATTTGTAATTTGTACTCTAACAAACTAATTAAGAAAGAACAAAACATAATGGAAGCTTTGTTGATTTTATTTAACAGAAAATCCAGGCTGGTTAATTTTTGCTACCTGGATTTAAATGCAGAATGTGGGGTGCCTGAGACATCCCCAGCCTCGCTAGGGAGAGGGTGAGGAGCTCCCCTAAAAGCCATAATTAGAAAGGCAGCGATTTCCCCATGAGTTTTTATTTTTGAAACGTTTTAAATGGCCTGAGCTCCCTCCCTCTCTCCTTCCCTGCCTTCTTCCCTCCCAAGTTTCTCTAATGTGGGTCATGCCTCCCTGTTTGCAGGTGGCACAGCACAGAATCTGCATTTTTCTTTTTCAAAGTTACAGTGTCTTTGAAATATGGTTTTGCATCTAATGCCGAATGTAATAAAAAGACTTTAAAGAGCTGCTGACGCCTTGTGGAAAAGTGAAAAACATTCTGTTGAGAAACAATCGTGCTAGGCTGTCTTCTCTGCTGTTCCCTTTGCTCATTTTTGATAGCAAGGGGCACTATAAATACATGTAACTATACATAAAAATGAGAAACCTTGGCAACCAAAGAGAAGGTTGGCTGTTTTCTCCTGTTCCTTCACAGTGGCAGGGGTGTGAGGGTAGGCAGAGTTCATCAGCCTGGTTTCATCTCCACAGCTCCTGTACTGACGCTGTGGCCGCTTGTTGGGCTGGCAGGGAGTCACGTGCCAGTGGATTATTTTTTCCTAGAGGTATTTGTTAACCCTCTAAAAATAGCGGCAGGGTTTCTGGAGCGCTCTGACGAGGCTGGCGGTGGAACAGAGGAAGCGGCGCTCGGGAGCCGGAGGCCAGGAGCTGCCGTGTGCGGGTGGGGCCGGGGCCGTGCGCCGCAGCCGCCCGGGGAGAGGGCAGGGAAGGCGGGCAGGGCTGGCTCCCTGCCCCTGCTGCGCTCCAGCGCGCAGCGGCGCCGCCGTCCCGCTGCCACACGGGGCTGCGGGGTCACTGAGGAGGGCGCTGGGGACAATCCCTGCGGGAGCCGGGCACGCAGACCCCAGGGACCCTTTCCCTGTGAGCGTGGCAGAGACCCACGGGAGCTCCTCTCACCTGCTCTGCAGAACGCCTTGAGGAACTAACAGAATTGTTATCCTCATAAATGGGACCCCACACAGACAGATGTCTGCTGCGAGGAGTGACTTTGGTTGTTTCCAAATGACTGGGCAAAAGAACCTGCTCGATCCCTTCTCTTCTGGTGGCTCTTGCAAAGAACGGCTCTGTCAGAGGCCCAGCAGAGCCTGCTGAGAGGGGCTCAGCCTCTGTACAGCAGAGGGACAGCCCAGACCGTGGAGCTGGGCTCCAGAGAGGAGCTGGGGTCCCCTGCTCATTGCCGGGGCGCTGCAGACAGGACCTGCCGTGCTGCACTGCTGGGCTAAGTGCTCCTTGGCTGCTAAGTTTTCCAGTAATTTTCCCAGGCAAACGATGCACCTGCCATAGCCTCAGGAGGAAATGTTTACTGCCATATCCATCCACTGTTCACAAAAAGAAAGTTATTCTGGCACTGAAATACTGTACTCCCCTCCAAAACTGCACCTTGTTCATGCTGTCATAAATGGTAAAGCTGAAACAGCAGAAGGTGGGCTGAGACCTCCCTCAGGGGGTGCAAGAGGTGCTTTGCTGTCATTAGTGTTTTCTGAAGTAAGAGCCCTTCCACAGAAAGTCTCGAGTGCATTTTTAGCAAGTCATATGGACAAGAAGTGTTTGGACAAAGGACAGCTGGTTTCCAGCTCGGGTCTGCCAGGACTGCCACAGGTGGCTGAATGACCTGTGCCAGCGTGACGGTGCAGGCATCCTGGCAGGGCAGGCCACGTGGAAAATGCCCCTGTTCAGTGGGACAGAGCCAGCAGTTGCCTGGTAAATAAGGCAATCCAATTTAAAATCAAGCCAATGTGAAACAGGTCTGTACACTCCAGAGTGGAGCTGTGAGAGGGAACAAATCACAGGTAATGTTTACATGGAACTGCAGCTCTGTGAGGTGCCACCCAAGGCTGATGGGATTCCTTTTAGGAACTTGGAGTATGTATAGTTTCCAGACATCTCTTTTTTAGTATTGAGAAAGACCCTTTTTTTTTTGCTTTCCTGCACTTGTGACTTGATATTCTCTGAAATGAAGAGATGACATACAGGTATGTTCTGCACAGAGCAATCCAGCCATGCTGGGTGAGTGGGCTCAGACATCTGCACAGTATCATTCCCCTGTCACCAGCTAATGGTGGTATAATTAGAAAAGTCATTAATCCTTGCTCAGCAGTGCTAGAAACTATTTATAGCAAAGTAGAAAGCCCTGCACATGAGGGTAGGGTGGGGATGGAGATTGCTTCTGATGTCATGTGTGTTGTGGGGCCCAAATCAAGAGGGCACTCATTTGTTTCCAGGAGGGCACTTCCCTTTCTGACCCTGCCGAGGCAGTGCAAACGCTCTCGTGGGACTGATGCCACCCTCTGGGCTCGCTGTGGGCAATCCCTTTCGACATCGCCTGCAGGCTGTCGCCATCACAGGCTTGGGGAGAGCCCTGTCCTCCCAGCTGCTCTGCCTCTCCCACTGCTGGCGACCGTCCTGGCAGGCCACTGATAGCCACCGGCCTGATTGCCCAAAGCCCCAGCCATTTCCTGTGCCGGCAGCGCTGCAGAACAGAGGGCGGGCAGAGCAACCTGGGAGCGGCCCACAGCTGCACAGCTGCACTGCTGCACGTCTGCACAGCTGCACGTCTGCTCTGCTGCACGTCTGCTCTGCTGCTCCGGGCTGGCAGATCGCACCCGCGTCCCACCGCCCGCTCCCAGACCTGCGCTCAGCCGCCAGGGAGCTCGTGAGACGCTTGGGCTGCGAGGAGCCCTTTCCTCGGCTCTCTTCCCACCTGGGGGCTCCCGCAGCAGCCGTGCCTGCTCTTTCGGTGGGATACTGCTCTCTGCCTCCAGACGGATGCTGCTGGCGTGGGAGAGGCCGGTCCCGGCTCTCTGAGCCGCAGGAGAAACTGGGGCATTGGCGATGCTCAGTGAGTCACAGGCGAGGGAAGCTGCTATTTGCAGGCCGCCAGGACGCAGCTCAGCTTGGGCTGAAATCCATGTTTTTCCTGTACGGGAGTCAATATTTCCGCTTGAGGGGTTCAATCACCTCCCCGTGCCTGGGCTGCACCTCGGTGCCCGCCCTTGGCGCGGGGTGGGAGGAACTCGGAAGCTGCTGAAGCAGCCGAGGAGGCTGCAGTGACAAGTGCGGGATGCCGGGGAGCCGCGGCAGAGGAGCCCCCGCCTGCGAGCGGAGCGCCGGCGGCTGCGGGAGCCGTGCTGCTGAGGGCTGGGGGAGCTGCGGAGGGCTGGGGGAGCTGCTGAGGGCTGGGGGAGCTGCGGAGGGGCTGGGGGAGCTGCGGAGCCGCGCCGGGGTCAGCTGAGGCGGCACCGTTCAGAGAAACGCTCCCGTTGTCGAGTTAAACACGTGGCTGGGTTTTGCCTAGTGAGGCACAAATAGCCTGTCTGTGTGCTGGCAGCCAGGCAGCAGCATAACCACAGGGGAAATATGTTTCTGTCTGGGCTCGCTGCATCTTCCAGGCTTTGCTGGAACGACTTCTCAAAGAAAGCATAAAATCATTTTAGCCTCTGAGATGAGTGGACCGAGCCGTGCCCTCCTCGGGGACGAGACTGAAATCGCTGTCAGAGAGGCCTGGAGGGCAGGTGGGCAGCGGGGAGGAGGGAGAGGACCTGTTGGAAATGGGGACCCGCGGTTCCGGCACTGCGGGAAGCCCCAGTGCTGGCTTTGGCTGTCAGAAGGAGCACTCAGGCTCTGCGGCGTGCCTGGATCATAAAAGGTGACCTCGGAAATTGCATTTGCAAACATCTTCCCCTCTCTGGGAACGATGGCATTGTTCCCAGTGTTTCAGGCTGGGACTGCCTGGGGCTCTTTGTTCAAACTCCCTGGGTGCTGCAATTCCAGCACAGAGCTAATGATGCTTTGCCAGAGCCTGGGATCCTGGGAGGCGGCTGCGGATCGGCCTTTTGTTATCCCGCGGATTAAAAACTGCAGTTGGGGGTGAGCTGATGAAATCAAAGTAACTTATCTGGGGACATCCCGCGGGCATATTTAGCAGTGTGATGGAGCCGCGGTCAGCCACTCCTTCAGGCTGTTTCAAGGAGCACGAGCCGGCAGGAGCACCCACAAACCTCGGTGAAGAGGCACAGAATATTTTAAACACGCTCAGCAAACTTTGTTTTGCAAAGAACCTGCTGCTGCCTGCTCTGATTTCACCGCTGAATGTCAGGAAAGGAGAGGTCCTGAGGGTGGTGCCGCAGGGGGGATCTGAGAGGCGGCAAAGGCACAGCGGCTGCCGGGCGCAGCGAGGGCTGCTGACAGCAGAGCTCTGGCCACGGGGCTGGTGGGCTCCTCGCTGTACCACTCCCGGGCAGCCCCACGTGCTCACGGCCGCAGGGTTTGGGAACTCTGGTGTGAAGTTTCCTCAGGCCTCTGTCTCCTTCTTGTGGATAAACCCAGGAGCTGCTGTGCCCAGCGCCAGTGCAGCTTCGTGCTCTGCATCAGTCTGCCATCTCTGCTCTTAAGGGAAACAGGAGCTGGATTTGGGAAAGGAGTGGCACAGAACTGGAGGTAGCTGTCAGCTGCCCACAGCCCCTTGCACCAGCGGCTGCTCTGTTTGTCCCAGGTCGCATTGGAAATAAGGTCCCAGGTCAGGCAGGTCTGCTGCAAGGATGTCTCTCTGATGAACAGTGGGCAAGTAACTGTGCCCTTGCCCATGGTTTCCTCTCCTCTTCATTCCCCCGTGCCTGAGAGTGCAGGAAATGGAACCTGGGGAGCACTGCATAGGCCGAGGGAGGAAGGGGAAGTAGAAAATGCCGCCAGGAACACCAGATGTTGCTGCATCGCACGGTGAAGCACCATCTCTCCTCTCCTCAGAGCTCGCTCTGAATCCACAGGCTGGTGTCGGATGTTCCAGGGGAAGGCCTGGAACGATGTCCCCTGGAGTATGTGGCACGCCACAAGTCAGTTGCTTTACTGGAATGAGATAGAAAGTAGATTTTTAAAGGGCAAGATGCAGCTCCTTGCAGCAATCCCCTCTGCCAAACAAGGTGACCTACTCCAGTGCTGGTGCTGCTGTGCTTGGGCAGGTTCTGCAGCGTCCTTTGGTGGGCTCTGATGTGCAGGCACTGAGCTGTGAATGAATGCACACAGGAGCTGGGCACACAGCACGTCCAGAGCCTTTCCAGGAAGGAATCAGCTCCAGTTTGTGATCTGCTTTGTTCCATGTCTGTGGTAACCTCTCCTTCTTTGGAGAATAAGATTTTAAAGAGCTTATGAGAATGATCAAACCCTTCAGCTTCACTACTGTGATTAATCAATCACAGCTGCTGCTTTACAGCTCCTTGTTTTGATGTGTTTTGGGTTGTTCCAAAGTTAGCCCAGCTCAGGGCCAGGAAATATATTCCTGAGCCCTGCAGCGTTCTGGGATGGAGCAAAAGCTGAGTTTTCAACATTATTTCCAACATTTCTTGTGCCTGTGCTGCCATTTGTTGCCAGCGAGCATGGGATGCTCCTGGGAATTATACAGTCCCCCCTAAAATGTGAGGAAAGGATTTCAGAACCAGCTCTTCCCTGCATGGCAGCTGCATCACTGCAAATATTGTCTGATCTGCCCTTCTTAGCACTGAAGTATCTGAGACTCCAGGTGGCATCTCTAAAGAGTTTGTGTCAATTTTGGAGGCTTAGTTGCATGGCTTAAATGCTCCTTAGCACTTATTTTTCACAGCTAAAGAGCCAAGCAGGATCATGAAGCTCAGATAGTTTGTAAAACTGCTGTCAAGCAGATTAAGCTGGAAATGGAAAATCTGCCGGTGAAGTCTTTTCTTTCTAATGTTCGTGTGACAGAGGGTGATTTAAAGTCCACTTCACCACTGAGGTGAGGCCCCAGGTATCTGGTAGCAAAAGGACAGTGGCATGGCTGCAGCATTGCATGTACAAAATCCTTGAGACTCTCTGCAAAGGATATTTAATAGAAACAAATTAAACTACATCTTGGAGTTTCTGACAACACCCCGTCAGTGCCCCTCAGCCACGGCTGGGCTGTGGGTGCCTGCAGAGCTCTCACAGGCCCCAGGCCCATTCTGCCACAGCTCTGTGACGTGTGCCACATCTGCTTCCCAAAACCACGGATTGCTGAAGGTGCAGCATTGTTATCAGACCCTGGGGAAGCTGACACCTGGGCAGCAGAGCAGTTTGATGAGAAAAGGGGGAGGGGGCATCTAACTGCCCCGATTAGCCAAATGTTCAGGAGGGGAATGATGCAAGCTTAGTTTCCCCTGGCTTTGGAAGTGAAGGCACAAAGGGGCCTTTCCATATCTTGACACGCGAGACAAGTGTGCCACAGCTCCTCTGGGGTGCAACCACCAACTGCCTTGAGCTGCAGAGCCTTTCAGCCACCTCCCCTCCCCTGCGGAGACCCAGCAACCTCATCCCTGCTGAGGGATGTTATGGGCACGGAGGGAGGTGGAGCAGAGCCAGATGAACTGCCTTTGTGCTGGTTGTTTGCACAGCCTCACACCTGGAAGCACAGGGCTTCAGGTGTCTCTGCTCCATCACATCCCCCGCTTCTTACCTCCCCTGCTGGCAAATGAGGCACGGGCAGTTCAGCGGGGCTGGGACAGAAAGCCCCCCCGACACCAGGCAGTCCTCACGCTCCTCTCCGCTGCGGGCAGAAAGGAGGGCAGCAGAAGGCACTGCCACTGCCGGTGGGCGTTGGCAGAGGGACGGTGCATGGACTGCGCTCACCTGCGACTTCCAGGACCGGCAGCCTGCGTTCCGAAGTGGCTTTGCTGGGCACAGTGTGCACAAAGAAAAGGGAAATCCACCCTCTTTCCAGATTCAGGCATTACTGGATTTCAGAGTGGGGAGAGAGTTTGGTTTGCTTTGAGCCTGACTGCATCACAGACTCCCAGGCACGTTGTCTCATGCTGTATTAGGGATCGTCTTCCCATCGTGTAATTCGCAGGGCTCTGTGTCCCCCGATTTCTCCTTCCCCTGCCTTGCTCTGATCCTTGCCTTGCTCCTCTGCCCTGCCCCTGGCCTGGGGCACTTGTTCAGTGCCTGCTGCCTCTCCTGGGGCCGTGACCAACCTTTGACTGGAGACGAACCCATCCCGTTCCCTCTGCTCTCCTGCAGCTGCAGTTGAGGGAGCCGTTCGTGCCCGTGCAGGAACTCGCCTCCCACTGGCCCCGCGTGCTGTGTGTGGTGGGCGCCTGCAGCGCCAGGCATGCTCGCTCCATAAATCCGATTAAAATGAGTGTGTCATCGGCAGAAGTAAGACTCTGAAGTATCTTCTCCCTGGCGACTGTGATACCCTTCACAGCCTCTGCCCTGCAAATCAGAGATGCACATCCTTCTATTTTCACAGTGGGGAAAACTACAGACTCACAGAATGACTTGGGTTGGAAGGGATAGTAGAGATCATGCAGTTCCAACCCCCTTGCATGGGCGGAGACACCTTCCACTCGAGCAGACTGTTCCAAGTCCCAGCTAACCTATCCTTGAGCACCTCCAGGGACCAGGGGCAGCCACAGGTTCTCCGGGCAACCTGCGCCAGGGCCTCCCCACCCGCACAGGGAGGAATCCCTTCACACATCGGATTCGGAGCTCCGTTCTTTCCGTTCAAAGACGTTTCCTCGCGTCCTGTCGCGCCCAGCCCGTGTCAGTGCCGTCCCCCGGGGGGCGGCCAGGCCGGCCGGCTCCGCGGGGCGCGGGGGCTGCGGGCGGGCGGCCCTGC
>VZSE01000403.1:11248-86864 GCA_013398275.1 Promerops cafer
GCTCATAGGTTGGGAAGAAACAGTTACGGAGAATCGGGTAACATCAGACCGGTGGCCTGTCATTAGTGGGGTTTTGCAGGACTCCAACTTAGGGCAGGATCTCTTCAACATCACAAATGACTTGAATGCAGACCTGGAAGGAACACTAAGTCTGACAACACCATTAGGCTGGGAGCAGCTCTTGACTGCCTCAGAAGAAGAGAGGCCCTGCAGAGAAACTGTGACAAATTAAAGGGCTGGACAATCACCACCTGTGTGAAGTTCAACAAGGGAAGGTGCTAGATTCTGCCCCTGGGATGGTCTTGGTGATCCTGTTTGATGGCCAGTTGGACATGAGCCAGCAGTGCCCTGGCAGCCAGGAGGGACATCCCTGTCCTGGAGGCACCAGGCCCAGCATGGCCGGCCAGGCCAGAGAGGGAATGTCCCTCTCTGCTCTGGCCTGGGATGGCCTCACCTGGAATATTGTGTGCAATTTTGGGCATGACAATAGAAAATCGACATTAAACTGTCAGAGACCAAAGGATGCCATGAGGATGATGAAGAGCCTGAAGGTGAAGCCCTAGGAGGAGTTTCTGAGGGCACTTGGTCTGTTCAGCTGGAGAAGAGGAGACTGAGGGGAGACCTCAGGGCTTCAACATCCTTGCAAGGGGCAGTAGACCAGCAGGTACCAATCTGCTCACTCTCTGACACCAGTGACAGGACTCCAAGAAATGGCCTGAAGTTGAGCTGGGGGAGGTTTAGGTTGCATATCAGGAAAGGTTTTCCCCCAGGCGTGGTTGGGCCCTGAACAGGCTCCTCAGGGCAGTGGTCATGGCACCAAGACTGACAGAGTTCAGGAAGCATTTGAACAATGCTCTCAGGAACATGGTGTGACTCTTGGGGTGTCCTGCATAGGACCAGGGCTTGGACTCAATGGTCTTGATGGTTCCCTTCCAACTCATTGTGATTCTATGAATCTGTGATCTTTCTCTTGGCCACCTGTGGTCTGGAAAAAGTTAAAAACCATGACAGCTGCTGAAACAGGAGGGCTCTGCCACTCTAGTCTCCATTTGCTGTCTACAAAAAAGCGTGAAGCATTGTCACCAAAAGAAAACTAATGCTACTCGAAAGAGCAGTTAGTGATGCTTACCTTTGTACATTTTCCACTGATTTATGTAGAGATATATCCATGTTTGTTTGTGTATATTACTGGTAATTCCAGAGGACAATGACCACTACCTGCAGGCTGGGTAGTCCTGTTTCAAATCAAATGGCTCTGGCTATTTTACAGCTTTCTGGTCCTGGGGACATATTTTTTTTTCAGATTAGCTACTGTCTGGAGTCTGCTTTGGAGCCTACAAGAGAACCATCATATACCCACATATTACGGGACCTGCAAATGTTGCAAACAATGTGTAGATCCAAGTGATGGCAATGAGAATTAAATGCATGAGATACTGTTTTGTCATTAATTTCACTCCACCAAAAAATGCCCTTCACTGAGGTTGAAGGCTGAGAGGATTGAGGGCAGGCTCCATGAAGCAAAACCCTTGTTGTTTTTAAATGTCTTAATTCCAGGAGGCTGTTAATATTTTTCATAATTTGTTTATTACTGAGGAACAGCATCACTGCTGATGAAAACAAAGTGCCTGAGCTGATGAGCTCCACTTGTGACTCAGGAAAGGAGGAAATGATGGGGCAGGGTGATCTAGACATCAGGTGCAATGCTATGTGCAACACAGTAAATCAAATCTCTTCCCCTTCCACTCTTACTCCCACACACAGAGAAACTAATTGTATGACTCCACACACTGCAGATGCAAACACAAAGTATTTGGAAGCTGAGCTTTGACTTTGAGCTAACAGAAGATGATAACATTCAACTAGTTCAATGCATAATCACAGTTGGAAATCCATGCACAGATATTTTGTTCCAGGGAGGTGCAATATAGGCTAGGTTTTAAAATATATCTGAAGGGGTTTAGCTTCTCAGATGCCACTGAAAGGTAAGGAAAGTTGGGCCCCTCCTTCCCTCTGCTTCCTTTAAAAATTTTTGTAAAGACAGACCCTTCCAGCAGCAAGAAGGGTGTGTGGTGGTCATGCTTCTGATAGGTGTCCATAGGGTTTTAGAACAGTGCAACAAGCTGAGCTGATGAAATTGCCATTAGCTTTTCTGAGAAAAGTAAACTCTGACTATCTCTAAAGGTAAGTTCATGTTGATGACTGCTCCCAAAAATGGAAAATGGTTTAGGCTCTCAGCTAGTATAAAATTACAGGGGTGAATTGAAAGAACTGAACTTATTAACACAAACTGCAGAGCTGATGAACGAATAACTGGAAATGCTGGGGTTTTGGATTTTTTAATTAGACTTCTGATAGGAAAGAGAGACATGAGAGATCAAGAAAGCAATTAATTCTGTCACAAAACAAACCATATCTGACTCATCAGCATGAGCAGCAGAAAGATCTCTAAAATTTGTCCTTTGAAGCCAGGGTACTGTAACAGAGCTTCTTGAATAAAGGAATGGAAAAGCTCAAGATGCTCAAAATGCATGCCTTCTTGCCTGGCTCTGTTTCCAAACTGCCATCTCTTTCTTTTCAACTGCTGTGGAATGACACCCAAGTAAAATAATTTTCATCTGTTTTCATTTCTGGGGTATGTGAGCAGATTCAGAGTGAGCATTGCAGAATTACTCAAAATTCATAACAAAGCATCTATCTTCTGACTGTTCTTCAATCTTGATGCATCTGTACAGCCTCATAATATGAAAATAAATTAATTGTTATAATACACTACACATGGTCTAGCTTCTTATAAATGGAGAGTATTCCCTGAGCTTCCAAAGAAGAGTAAGGTCACATAGGTGTGAAATACCTGATGTTATAAATATATAATAAGGTTGGCTTTCGCATTTGTATGTTCACTTGCAATCTCATAAGTTAAGTATGTATTGCTAGCCGTGAGGGTCCTTTGTGTGACTAAAATATGTAAGGTTACCTTCTTCTTAGTTTATCTATGTGATAACAGTAACACAAACCAGAACAGCAGATGGGAGGAAATGCCTGGAAGAGGGGAGGAAGACACATAACTCTTCTCAAGGAGAGTGTGAAAACAAGTCACCCAAAATTTATTGATGATAAGCTTAGACACCCAAACTCAAAGAAATGTTTGAGTAATGTATAAGTTAATGCATGTAACCCTAACTATATGTTATGAGTATGTATTATATTATGGGCTTTTCACTAATGTTAAAGTGAATACTATATGTAAAGTGTTAAAAAACTATTATCGTATGAATATAGTTTCTTTTGTTGCTGACAAAGCTTAGAAATAACAGGATGTGAAGAAAAGCTTTTGCTAACTCAGAGAAGTACAAAATAAACAGGAGATCCATCTGTCCGGATAAGAAATGACAGTGGAACACAGGAGAAGAGAATTATTGATCAGAAGAATGCACAGACTAGCAACATGAGAAGATGCAGACTTAAAGAAGAAGAAGATAAGAAAATGCTGATTTACAGAATGAAAGGGGTGGGGGGAATTAGTAAAAACGTATATAAGGTAATGCTTCTAGGAGTTAAGGTGTGCTTCTTGGCTGAATGCCAAGGCACCCGGCCGTACTAACCCTTTGCTTTATGTTTGTCTCCTATTGTCTTTATTCTTATTAAACCTCTTATATTTTACCAGAAGTGAACCTCGTTTTTCACACCTGAGCATCTGACATTTTATTAAGGACATGAAGTTATCCTGTGTGGAAGTAAGGTCTCCAAATGTATGATGCCTGTCAGGGGCTCTGCAAGTGTTGTTTCCCTAATAAAGAAGGTTTTGCACACATTTCCCAGAGAGAAGGTGATTCGCCATTCCAGGTTGAAACTCAGTACACAGCAATGTGTATGGAACAGTGGCACAGTGTATGGAAATCCAGGCATGACTCACATACTCAATATAGGATTGCAAGGAGGTATTTGCAATAATTGAGCAGAACTTTAGCATCATATCCCCCCTGTTCTGTGCAGAAATACCATGCAAGAGTAATCCTTTCTGATTTAGCCAAGTGCTCAGGGAGATACTTGATCCCATATATGCACTTAAACAGGACAGGAGACTGATTTAAGCAAGTAAATAGGATTAAGTGTAGGCTTAATGGTTTCACATCACACGCAGCCTGTGCTTAAACGACTTGCTAAAGCAAAGAATGCCTTTTGTTTTCTGAATTTATTTTTCTCAAGCCTGAGGGGTTGAGGAAAGAGAACAATCCAATTGCAGAGGACAATATAGAACAGCAATGGGAGATCCCTGCAAATTTTCTGTAGCCATCAGTGGAACTGGAGTGCTCTATTGTCTGAACACATGGGCAAGAGCCTCAGCCGACCTTTACAAAAGATGGGCTCAGCATGGCTCAGCACCATCCTGGGAGTGAGAAGGGGGAAGAGGTGAGGGCAATGTTAACACTGCCTAACTGTAGACACATAAATTCAGTGCCTGAATGAAGAGTGTTATTCACAATTTCTGTATATATCTGGAGACAGACAGTCTCCTCCATAGTGTGACTCAGTACGACTCTGGAACCTATAGATGCTCTAAAGGAGACTATGTCTATTAATTTAAAAGTAAATACAAGTAAATATTCAAGGTATTATGAATACCTCTTCCTAAAAAGCTTCAAATTCAATGCTTAAGGTGTTGAAGGAATTTTGTCTGCAATGTTTTTGCTAGAGACCCAAGATCCAGCATTTGCAGAGCCCAATACACACTTGTCAACTGTGTTACAAAGCCAGCAATGCTTAACTGTCTAAACTGTTCAAAAGCCCCCTGCAGAGTTATGGCTGTCTTTTGCATTATAAGTGTAGAGTTATTTTTCTGTTAGTGCAACTGCAGAAATACAGAATTCTTTGGGAAATTCTTCACCCCCAATTGCTAAAGGGATTACCAAACAAGAAAATCTCCCTTTCTCTTCTGTCCCACTCCAGAACAACATGCACTATTATAATAGTATTCTATTATGATGGAAAATCCAAGCTGAAATTTAGCTTTAAACTCTGTTTTACCAATTTAGTGCTGCAGCTTCTTCCTTATTGCTGTTTCTCCTAAGAGTTGCTAAATTCTAGCATCAAAGAGACTTTACATGAAGTTGTACATGGAGTTGTTACGTGTGTGTGTGTATTTTTCTATGTAAAAGTGTAAGCAATGAAGAGCATTCAGACAGCCTGATGCCTGAAACTCATGGATGAAGCAGTGTTTTTAATAACTACTGGTATTTTCAGAAAAGTTTCATTCAAGGAAGGTGCACCTCTCTGAAGTGAGGTAATAGAAATACAGTGTGAAAGAGAAGCTGCTCATAGCTGAGAGGTCTTTCTAAATTCTCAGTTTTTAATATGTCTCTCATGAACAGTGAATGAAGATGGAAGTAGCTGAGCTCCCTGTTGAACTGTGGAACTGAACTTTATCTTGACATCCTGGACATTAGTGGTGCTCCACCAATGTTATTCTGAAGAGGGGAATTAATTCTCTGGGTCGAATGGGACTGGCATTTGGCTCTCTTCTTTATGGATCTGTTTCACATGACCCCTTCGTGCAGAAGCACATGCAGAGCTGCATGCCCCTGGTCCTAAGTTCATTTCCTTATCAGAATATATACCACTGCATTATGCTGCATGTTTATTGTTTGAAACACTGGCTGATAATGTGACCATAGTCAAACAAAATGTTACATGCAACAGCAGCCAATTTATTTGTTTTATGGAAAGAATAAGACATCAGGAGGAAAGAGTTATATGCTTAGCTACATTTAATTGGAGGCAGTCAAATAGCTGAAATTATATGAACATTAAGATATATTTTCCTAATAACCACCCACTTTCATATATTTTCTATTTATTTTTCTCTGGTATCTTAGTGGAACTTGGAACATATTAGATGTATTTTTTTTTTTTCCAGTAGGCACTTAGTGCACTGCTGGAAGCAAAATTTCTCGTTCTTTCTGCTTACATTATTCTCACAAATTGCAGTAAGAGAAGTGATATTTTTAATGGGTACTTGTGTAATTAAATAGAAGAATGTTCACAGAAATTAGCTTTATTAGTGTCTAGTGTGGTTGGAGTTTGAAACTTTTCAGTCTGCAGTTAGAAATATTATAGCCAGTTGACTCTGTGCAAAATACACATTTCTAGAGTTTTCCTTTGCTAAAACGCTGTTATGAATGGAATGGCTCCTCAGAGCTTTAAAAATGGACTTCCTGAAAGGAAATACTTGATCAAACAGAAAGGGTTTAGGCTGTGCAGGTACTCTGTGTTGTATAATAACTTCCCCCNNNNTTTTAATAATCTCCCCCCCCCCCCCCCTCTAATTTTTCCTCTATGATTATTTTCAGAGCTGTACTAACTCAGATGCCAACTTTCCTTAGATTTGTAATGTTTGGAAAACTGCAATGCCATAGGCTGGCTTAATGTTTCAGAAGGAGACTCTCAGGGACAGTGCAGTCCCTCCTGTTGCTCTAATGCACAAAGAGTTAATTGTGACTGTCACCTCCACAGTGTGATCTGTGCACAAAAAAGAAGCAACAATCGTATGTTTCCCGTTCTTGTGAATGTGCTCTTTTAACAAACAGACCATGTCCTCATTTAATGTATGACACTAAGATAATGCAATAATAAATACTAGAGCTAGCATTTTATTTGTAAGGCCCCCTTTTTCTCTCTTAAAATAGCCTTCTATTTACTGAAAATGCTTATGTTTGTTTTCAGAGTGAAGAGGAGTGGTAAGAAAGAGGACACTTCATTTGAAAACTAAATTAACAAGTTTGGAGTTACAAGATGTGACTTATCAGAAACTCTGCTTGGAAAACTCAAAGCAGGTGAAGGTAGAAAGTTCAAATGCTGCATATCAAAATGCAGACAATTTGAGAGAAAAAATACTGTTTAGTGTGGAAGCTAGGTAGTTTGCTCTAATTTAGGCTTAGATTTTTCTCTTTTCTTAACACTACTTCAGAAATCCATTTTCTGTGTACATTTATGGTAAGTATTTCTCCTAAGGGAATGTATCCATTGAAATCACATTAAGAGTGTTTTAATTATCCCTAGGGTATTTGACGAAGCAGATGTTCTAATTGAGAGGTAGTTGGTTACAGTATGTATAAGGGTTTAAGGGCTTGTTTCTCTGCTGGCTTGACAGGAGTAGTGGTGGAGGGAACAACAAATATTTCAACTGTTTTCATGCAAGAAAGTGAAGACCCATGTGTTTACTTTGATGCCCTGACTCTTTTTGCTGCATTATTTCATTTTAGTGCTTCTAACATGCACATCTGTGTATTAAATAGGCAGAATTCTTTTAACTGTCTGAATTTCAGACAGTGCTGCTGTCAGTGATGTCCACAGCAAACCTTACTTGCCTGCAGTTAGAAGAAGGAAACAAGTGAGTGTTACTGATGAAGAGATCCCTGGAAAGCCCTCATTTTCGATACATTTCACTTTTTTTACACCCAACCCCTGGTTATTTCCCCAAGCCATTATTTTTCATTCTAAACTCAATTTCCTGTTCCTTTAAAGTCGCTAACTTGACTTTATCTTACTGTTTTCTTTACAAATGTTAAGACCACACACGGAGCTCTGCTAACACATTGTATTATGCTACTAGTAGACAAATGTTAACATTACATCACATACATGTTGCAGTTGCTGTTGTAACATGCCTTTTAAAAAATAAGTTTATTGGATGAAATTGTCTCTTTCTCAAGAAAAAATCTGGTTCTTCAATATAATTTATTATGCCTTTTAAAATTCTGTCTGTTCAATAAAATCTTTGTTGTATTATAAATACCTGTAATGAAAATATAATTTAAAATTCTGAGAGAAAACTTTTTTTTTTAACTTTTACATTTTCACAAAACCCACACAGGCACCAAGGAAAGACTAACAATAAAAACAATTTACTCCTGTACAAGCTGTTCTGGGTTGGAAACATTCAAAAGAGAGATTTTAAACTTGTCATCTGTTGAAACTTTGGCTACAGCATAGGAACTGATCTTAAAACAAAGGAAGGTATTTTGTTTCCCACCCTTTTGACCTGAAAATTTCTTTCAAGGCCTGATGGAGTGTTGTTAGTACTTTCCTCACTGTAATATACCTGAATGAGGACTCGCTAAATTTGTTGTTATCTGAGGGAACCAGCCTCTAAGCTTCATTGCACAGGACTAAAAGTGGCCCTTACCTTGCCAGATGAGCCTATTCTGAAAATTAAACATTACTGAAAATAAGTGCTCTCATTCTGTAATAGCAGCAATTAGAAATTTTCATGGTTTGCTTGTTCATTAGTTATGCATTGCCAGAAAGCTTTTGTGTGGAAAGGGCAGCAAAGGGAAAGCTTTCTGATCTGGACCACTTGTAGGGAATTTTTTTTTTAAATTACTTCTCTTCCTAAGCAAATTTCTTAGTAGAGAGGGAAAGATTCAGTACAAGAAGCATTCAGTAGTGGAGATATTATTCTTCAACTGTTGACTAGAAGAATATTAAAGAATCCTTAAAACTGGCAAAAAGGCAGGCTAAGCCCAAGATAGGCATAAAGCCACCACAAAGAATGTTTTTTAAATCTTGTATTTGGTAAGATAATTTTCAAGGTTGTCTTTAGAGAAGTCCTTTGTTTTCCACAGGAGACCTAATTAGTTACAGTAAATAGGTTTATGTTTAAATTACAGAATTTACTGTGAAGTTTGAAAAACTTTTATTTGAACTGATGGATTATGAGCAAAATGTAAAATTCCTGTCTTAGAGACACCTGCATAATTTTAAGGAATGGACAGTGAAGAAGAATCTAATCAAATATTTCTAGAGAGTCTGCAAAACACATTTCAATAGTAGACAAGAGGAAGAAAAGTAAAAAGCAGTCAGCACTTTTTTGGGTTTTCTTTAGCACAACTATCCCCTGGGAATCTTCATTTCCTTATTCTAGATCCCCTATCTTTTCTGACCATCCAACATTGTTTTTTTTTTCAATTAATAGAAGCAAAATAATATATCATTTTGACTCTCTTTTAAAAGGTATATGTGGAAAACTGCTAATGTTAGGGGGTTACTCACCCTAGTTGCTTTCTGACAGCTACCTCTGCCTCAACCTCTTCTTCCCACTCCACATTCCATTCTCACCCTTCTCAGGGTATTTTTGTTTTTTTAAATCTCAGACAATTTTGCCTTGTCTTCCTAGATGTTTTGGGAATTTTACAGTCTTTGGGTGGACTTTTCTGCAACAGCTACCCTTTCTGTTCCACTTGGCCTGACTACTTGCAGATGTAGGCATCTCAGAAGGCAGCTGTACTACTTTGGAGACCTAACTGATGCTCCACAGGTGGGAGGTTGTAGCCCAAAGCTCATAATTGACACAAAAAGATCAGTACTCCATCAGGTGATTCATAACCTCTGAAAAGAAATCCCAGTGCTCTGAAGTGAGACTCTGTCCTCATTAAACACACACTGCCTAGAAAGACCAGGGTCATAATTCAGGCACTTCACTTGGTTAAGTTCCAAGTCTGCTGGAGAGAATGCCATCCCATGATCCAGGATGTCTCACTGGGGGCTCTTTTTTATTAGTGTGTTTCTGTCTGTAGTCTAAACTATGAATAACTTCAACAGCGTTCACTGATGCCCCAGTCCAGCCCCAGCCTCCCAGATGTTCCTCTACTGGAGAACAGAAGGGCAAGGTAGCATTGTTTGAGGAAGGAACAAAACACCTATGATGGAAGCAGTATTGACTGCAAGTATTAAATCGGAACAAAGACTGCAATATTCATGAGAAATCCATGGATGAGAATATATCCCCATAGCTTTGGCAGTTTGGTTCAAAACTGCTTGGTAATTCAGGTTTTGAATCCTACTGCATGCTTAAGTGAAGAGGATGGAAGAATAAGTAATGTGAGAATTGTTTAAAATAGAGTATTAGGGTTTTCGGGGAAGTACTATTGCATTTCATGTCTGAGGGGGCAAATCTACTCTGAAGAAAGGTTTTGAAAAAAGATAATACTAAAAAGTATAATTTTCCTGACTTATCCCCTCGCACTAGGTTTTTCCCTTCCTTGATATTTGTATTAAATATGAAGCAATCAAAGCAGCAATCACACAACTAGAGCATACACAGACTTTGGAAAAACTACAGGTGGGGAGAATGAATATTTCCAACTCAGTGCCATACCCTACAGTTAATTTCCTTCATTTATGATATCAACCAACGCTTGCAGCAGTCTATCATCTCTATGCTTGTAAGGTTTGGCATTGTAAAAAAGATCAACGTAGTCACTGTACAGACTTTCTTCTGAGCCTCTCAACTGGGAGGGCTTGTTCAATTTTTTGAGGGCTTGATAGAAGTGTTCGTATGGAATGTTTAACTTCTCACTTGCAGTCTTCTTTGGCAGTTGCTTCTGATCCATCTGTCTGCTAAAAGCACTTTGCAGTAAATGCAACATGGCCTCTGATGGGATTTTATCTTCTGCTTTGTCACTGCTGCTGCTGGTGTCTGCTGTGGCCTTGGGTTTTTCACTCAGGCTTTCCAGTGTGGTATGGTCCTAGAATACAGATTAACATGAAAAAAGATCTGGTGTCAATGAAAGACTGACTGGATTAAGGTTTGCTCTTGTTGGTGATCTCCATCTATGTGTGGGAAAATGTTATTTTTTCATTCAGGAGCCACTTGGGCATCTAGAAAACAAGCAGATCATTATCAACCAAAACAAACTATCAAAAGGACTATACTGTATAAAATATCAAATCCCCCCACAATATAGGCAGTTATAAATTCAGATTCCATGTTGGCATGATACAACACTTCATTTTATACCAGTATTTGTCCCAGTCTTAAGAGATATTTCTGATTGTGCCATGGGACACAGAACTCAAAATGAAGGAAACATATATGCAGTGGTGATGGCAGATCTGATTGTGCCTTGTACTCTTAGGAAAAGAGTGGAACCAGTGTTTCCATGCAACCATCTCTGTAGATGATCTCACCTGAGAAAAAGACAGTGAGGTATGGCTAATGGGTGGTCATAACACATATCTAGGAGACCTTGGAGGACCAATCCAAAATATTTCACAGAGCAGTTGGTGAGAGACATGATCTTGTTTCAACACTAGTATATGCCTGCAGAGCTTCCTCATTCAACCTACAACTGTGTTTCTAAGTGAACACTCATTTTATCTTCATGTAATTTTTACCATGTCCACCCATTTCCTCCTACAGCACCTGCTGAATCCAATTTTACTTTTTTCCAATTTATTTTCTTGTTCATGGCTGCCAGACCTGGGGACATTTATGTAATGGATTTAAAAACCATTATCACACCCACCTTGCATAACCTGTCTGAGGAAGGTTAAACTATCTGTGCTTTATGGCTGTCCTAATTACTTAATGGTGAGACAATTCGATGTGATGGGATTATTTTCTGGAGCTGTTGACGTAATCAAGCACTATGAAAATGTGCATTACTACCATCCTGTGCATCCTGAAACCCAGGGTCACTCTGCCTTTTATTTTTAGAGCATCTGTAGGGTAAATGGGGTGCTAAAGGATCTGGCAGCAACAGATCCACTGAGCCAAACTTTTTGAATCAGTGAGTGTCTGACTTTTGTCAAGCTCTTTGTTCCTGAAATTCCTTCCAAACTCACTGGAAGCCCTCCAGCAGGCAAAGTTTCTTTAGAATGTGACACTTGTTCTCAGAAGAATTACATAAATTTAGTGTGTCTGTCAGAGGTGTCTTCCTCCCTCCTTCTACCACTCAACTGCATTAGCCATAGAGTTCCTTGCTTTAGGACCAATTTCCTGTTATCATCCTTAACCCCTTATATTTTGCGATTTGAAAACAGAGACTAATAAAAATATTAGCTGTTGACATGGACAAAATTGCGATATACACTCAAAAACAATCAGGGGTTAGATTAAATGAATACAAAATAAATATGTGTCTTCTTACTAGGCAAAAAAAAAAAAAAAATTCTTATAAACTGAAAAACATGTGAGGAATAAATGTAATATAACTCTACCTCTACAAGATCCCTCATCTTCTCTACTCCTCTTCTATCATTCTGCACAGCATTGTAGGATGTATATACACGTGGCTGCTTCATGTGTTCAGGCTGAGTAGCAGTGCCATGCAAAATCAATTTCCAGTTTACAATCCTCCCCTCATTTTGTATTCGCCTGGACTGAAAAACAAGCGTAGCATCAGAATAGGTTCTCAGGACATAAAAGATCAAAATAGACACTTGAATGCAAAGTACACAGAAGTGACAAAAGCAAATTATCAGGCTTTCAATACCTACGTATAGAGTATGATTCATAAGCACAAAACACCCAGATATAGTAGAGACAGAATATATTAGAATGTGGGATTTAATACAATAGCTTAAAAACTCAAAATATTCACATTTTAATGTAACATAATTATTAATTCATCCTGTAAGCATCAATGTAATTTTGTCATAACGCAGAATGCTGGAAGCTACTGAAGTAGTATTTTGCATTATTAGAACTTGTTCACTAGGCTATTCCTTGGTAACTTCCTTATAAAAGTAGCCACTGGAAATGATAATGTGAAATACTATTCTTTGCTGTTATGTGGTGTACAACAGCAATCTGAAATACAGTGTGTGGAAGCAAGCAGTAAATGTTTATTTATAAATTTTGGGGGCAGTAGAAGTAGAAGAAGTAGTGGAAGTAGAAAGTGGAAGAGACAAGTACAGAAAACACAAAAAACCTATGAGGTGAGGAAAGAATGTATTATGCCTTGAGGACAAAAAAATCTTGCTTTATTGTAAATTTGAGGAAGCTCTCACTTGAAATGAGAGCTAATTTACAAACAAAATGCTCTTCTTAACTTTATTCCACAAAAATGCATTCAAAGAGCAGGATATCTGTAACCATGAGGTCATCTATAAGCCTGCCGCATTAACATGACGCTGCTGATAGTAATATTTACTCCTGGTGCCTTGTCCATCTGCTTAGCTCCTGGCAATACCCTCCTGTTTATAATTTGAGACCAATAGGACCTGAAGGCTGAGTGTCTAACCGGAAGCTTTCAGTTTTTGGCAAGATATGACCCCTAAGGACAAGCTTATTAACAGACAACTTCAATGAGATGAGTGAGCTTGATCACTCTCTCTTTGAAGGGAATTGTTTTACAGTTGCCTACCAGGCAGCTTAATTCTGGTGTATTGCTGTTGTAATCCATATCCCCAGGTGGCTTTAGTAAGCTGATATATTTTGCATCTGTATACTACTTGGCTTTAATCCTTAAAAGTTGTTCAGCACTAGATACTCTCAGCAAGAAATCAGGGAAATGTATACATCAGAATAGGTCGCCGAAATCCCCAAAAAATCATTAATTCAAAAGGTTCTCAGTTAATGAAAACTGTGCACATAGACCAAGAGAAGACTAGATCCATGCTGTGTTCTTTTCTGCAAAAAAGAATTTCCAGTTAACCATATGTTAATTTGATTTCATATTTCAATCCAAGAATCACAGAAGACTTTATTAAGTGGTTAATTTTGGTGACGTGTGTCTGAAAAACACAGGCATGAAATTTTTTTGACAGGTACATATCAGCGAAACGAGAATGGTGCTTTGCATTTAGGTAAAGAAAAAGCAAATCTGACCCTACCTCTTTTCTTTAATTTTTAACCCAGCTGGATATCTTAAATAACCCCTCATTTAGCTTGCTAAATGAGCAGGCTTGTTACCCAACATGCTTTGTAGTGATGAGTGATCATTTCATCTGTGTTAGCTCCCAAATACAGCTAGTTAGCATACAGGCATACTCACCATATCAGTAATTCTTAACATCCAGGTTCCTGCTGGATTTTCCCCCCATGTGTGGACAGACATGAAGTCCCAGTTCTTGAAGCCATTGGGAGATTTGTCTCTCTCTCTCTCAGCCAGTAAGACAGTCCTGGTCCCTGTGTGGGTGCAAGATCAACACTCTGATTGTCCATGCACTGCCTGTTCCTACTTTTCATATTTGTCAGTTTGCACACTGCCTGGAACAGAGGTGACCTGGAAAATAAACTGTTCAGCAGTGACTCTTTTAGCAGTGTCTCCTGTAATTATTTTTACAGCAGTGCTTAGGAGTGCACAAGCTGTTAGGTCACACCAAGAAGGTACGTTTTGTTCAGTGTTCTATCTCTGGCACGAAAAGGTAGTGAATGCACATAAAAGAAGCATAAGGAGAAGATGTCAGGCCCAACCAGTCTTTCCCACCCATGACCTGTTCAAGAAACTTCTGAAATAGAAGTTTGGAAGGCAAACCAGCTCGTGCAGTCCTATGAAACCACAGTCTTATCATGATCTCATCACCGGTTTGGGGGTTTTTTTGGTCACTGGGTGTATATTGTTTTGCAATACAAAGCATTTGCATTGTTATTATTACAAAAGTGCTGCAGCTTGCAAAGCATTTCTGCAGCAAGAGAGGTTCTACTGCACAGGAGGAAATTTGTTTGGCTTGTTTACATTTAAGGAAAAAAGCAAGGGAGCAATATTTACATAATAAGGAGCAGTGAAGCCCCAAGGAGCCTTGTCACAATTTATAAATATATTTAAAGGTAACATCATAAATATAGAAAAGGAATGACATATATTTGCTACTAATGTTTTGCAGGAAAGTAGAAAAGCAGCAAGAAACAAGGGAAAAACAATTTAACCATGAAAACAAAATGATAGTGCAGTGGAGGCAGCAGTACTTGATGATTGCTACCTAGAAACAGAAAAATTAAATCAGCCTGATATTTCAATTCATATGTGAAATCTTATCTTTTTTTTTTTCCTATTAATACCTGTTGATCTAACAGACTTTACTCTTAGTTGTTTACAATAATTTCTTTTTGTCTTACTGTGTTGTTTCAGGGCATTGTCAAGACAGCTTGACATATTCTAGTACAAAGGTGGCTAACAGAAACTGTTTTTTTAAATACACCAGTGGGGAGATGCATGAGATGAAACCTAAGGAATCAGATATCCTCAGTTTAGGCTGCTAAATCACAGAAAGTCTGATAAGAATTATTGGTCAATTATTCATTGTCTGCCAGAAGCCCTGAGGTTTCATAGGTCCAGTTGCCTCTGTGAAAATGTTCTGTGCCTTTATTTTCTGAAGTATGATTTTCAAATCTCTTTTCACAAAAATAACCCAGAGCAGGTGAAAGTTGAAGAGGGGTCTCTATAGCTCCCTGGATGCCTTATCCTGACTGGATTTGTCAAATGATATATTTATCTCTCTTTAACCACTGAAACCCACACTTTCTTCATGTTACACATGTAAATGTTACACACTACAGCAACACAAACAAAATGTGTCTTTGCCTCCAATACCTGATGGAGAAACCAGAGCGACATGAAGATCACCTCTACGGGAATACTCAATTGTTGCCTCAAGCTGCACGTGCTCCAGAGATGCAATGGAGTTCTCTTGACCCTGGCAGGCTTTTGTGGGAATTTCAATGATGACTTCTTCATTTGCTCTTAATAATCTGTCAAAATTGAAGTAGTTCTTTGATTACCCACAGCAACTGTTGATTCTGGGTCATGAAGTGTAAATGACATGTTTAACAGCCATTTCAGAATGATGAGAAAGGAAGAATCAATGCCAGCTCAACAAAAAAAGGTAATGTCTGCTGTTCATGCTGGCACAGAGAGAGACTCTGCATAGCTTTCTCTGCAGAGTTCCCAGTACTTTCAATTAGAATGGGTGTCTAAGTCTCCACACAAATAATTCTAAACTCAGGATCATGGGATCTTTGTTTTTGTAATGTAGCATACAGGACTGCAATAAAAATATGTAGAGAGCAAATGTGGCAAAATCAGTAGTGGGTCAACATTCTGTGAAACAGACAGGGTCCATAAAAACAATTTGATAGTAAAATAGCATAAATAATAAGATTATCAAGCAGTGACTGTCCAAAACAGTGCAGTATATTTCTGCAGACAGACCTTTGTTGCATTCACACGGTATAATTTCAGCCTTTGAAATAGATAGCTTTCTTCTGGATAAAAATCCATATGAGAACATGTAGAGACAAAAAGAATCTAGATATCCTTATTGATTAACCAGCTCAGTGACAATTAATCTGTCTGTTCAGGCTCACTGTGCTGTTGGCATGTGGCTGATAAGACTTTTCAGTGAGGCTTTGAGACACTTGTGTTTCATAAGAGAAATGCTGTAGACATGACTAAAGCTCAATATATCACCTTGATTTCAACATATACAAGCCTGTCACAGGAGAAGAATTGCTAAGACCCATTACAGACGCTTTTATTTTTTTAAATCTTTGTGAGACATCAGTATCTTTTTATCTGTCTTCTGACGATTGTCTAAAAATTCACAGCCTTGCTCATTGGGCTCAGCCTCACAGTACCATTCTTTCTTACTTTTATACCGTCTGCACAAACAGACATAATAGTCTTTGTTAAGGCTTCATTCTGGTAATTTCCATCAGTCTTACACTAAAAAAAAACAAACCAAGAAGCAAATGCTGCTTGCCTGCCTCTGGGGAATACAGTCTGGCAAAACTAAATGAATCAAAAGAAGTCTCCTATTCTTGTTCAGAGCAATCTGTGAAGAATATGATGCTTCAGGCTTTATTACAATAGACACCAGCTTGGTAACTGGTAATGCAAATCCTTACCTGGGTTCAAAGCTCTTGTCTTTGACAATACACTCTCTCTTTTCTGGTACACTTTTCCATCTCTTGGGATCAGCTAAATCCACCAAGGCATTGGCGTTGAGTAGCCCAAACCCAAATCGGCTATTGACCATCAGTCCTGCTCCATTTTTTTTCCATCCTGGATTTCCAGCCAGGGGATCATATTCTGAGGTCCACACTACCAAGTGCTGCATATCCCTCCACGTTAGATCTGGGCTGTTTGGAAAATGTTCCTGGTTAGTTTTTTCAGGGCTATCTATCTTTCTATCAATCATTCCACTGAAAGAGAACATGCTTTGAATGTATATGGTGTCCCAGTATTTTATAACACACAGCATGTTGCACTTACCCTCACAATACTTCTCTTGGCAGACAAGATTTCTGTGTCCATGAAGAACAGGTATCTAGCAAGAATAGAGTCCAATCCTCCAAAACAATTCAGGCATTTAAAGTTAGCTAGCAATACTAGAATTTCCCACCCATCTTTTTAGGACCTGGACTTTGAAAATTGGGTATTTGATTCCATCTGTTACTCACTCTACCCTTTAAAATATCTAAGTGTCTTGGCTCATGTCACCAAAGGGGTGTGCAGTAGAAAACGGTGTGCAGTAGAAAACAATGTGCAGTAGAAAACGGAGCTCATTCTACACCATACAAACATTAAACCTATGCACTAAAGTGTTTTCTGTCCTGTCCTTTCTTAGCTGCCCCAAGGCCTAAATTCTACAGAATCCACACCTGGCTGCTCCCTGCCTACTCTGACAGACAAGCTTGGGCACCTTCCCTTTAATGCCTCATCACTGGCAGAAATTCTTCTGTAAATTGGCTGAGGCTTAGTTTAAACTCCTGCAGCCTATTGTCTTCAAATCACATGCTCCTGTATCTGTGCGCACCCTCACTTTTAGGTGCATTTGACCAGAAATCAGTAAATGCTGTTGCCACACAGTCCAGGAGCAGGAATTTAGAGGAGTGAGTGAAAACAAACTGCGCGCTTCTTCTCTCCCTGCCTCTTCGCTCTCAGAACCTGTCTTAAAGGTGCACAACTTATTATCCAGCACAAACAGAACAGACGACTGGGGATACAAGCAGCATATAGCCAACCCAGGACAAATACGCAAAATATTCCTCAGTCATCATGATTTACTCATTGGTTCTACTTCTCTAGGAAGGCATTGGGGCAAGTAGCTGCTTATTTTTAGTCATGAGCCTGAGCAAGTATGACTGACAAAAAGTGGAGCTGCAGTATGAGGTAGTGCCTCTTAAAACAGGCATTTTGGGGAAAGCAGTGGGGTGGTTGAAAGAAAGGAGTTTCAAAGGTCATGGTGTGACATCTTACTTTGCTTCCAGCGCCAGAGCAAAAATTCCTGCTGCCAGGGGTGCGGATGCAGAGGTCCCTGTGTGAGTTTCTGTACACTCATTGTGAAGATCAACACTTGTCTGACAGAAAATAAAACAAAACAAAGAAAAAAAAAAGAAAAAGAAAAAGCATAAATAAACAATTGTTAATACCATTGTATCCATATTTACAAACATAACTATGTGTCCCTTACTTGGTGCATATTAATACACTCCTCACCAGCAGAAAAGGTGATGAGTGTTTAAATCTTTTCATATTTCAATCCACTCTTTAACTATAATTTTAGTATCAAAATGTTTTGTGTTGGAACAAAATACTTCCACTCTGAATATCTTATTTTAGTCTAAAGGTTTCACAATAAGTGTTTCAGGCTTACTGGTGATTCATGAAAACAGATCATTGTGTTGGGCCTAGAACATTCAAAATTACTGCTTACTAGGAAATTACTCATAGGATTAGCATCGGTGTTCTGCTCCCTCTTCAGCAGAAGAACTATAATTTGTAATGAATAAACACCAAACTTATCATCCCATTTATCTAAATCTCGACTGTAAAGAGAAGTCACTTAGTAAGGACTGATCTCCAGGCTAACTTGGAATGAGCTGTTTTAATCCCCATCAAGTGCAGTGTATTGTAAAATTAGCATCTATTAGGGCTGGACAGAAATTACAGGTATTTCAGCATTATTGTGCCACAGCAATTTTCTTTAGCACAATTAAGGAAGGCACACAGACTGGTATGCCTGCTTGCCGAGTTTGGAAGGTTTGGAGGCACTGTTGTTGCTGTCTCTTGTCTTAAAAAATGTAATGGCAAGGTATAACAGAGGCCCTGACATCACAGGTTTTCTTTTTACTCTGAATCTCTCTTCATTTGCCCTTTGTGAAGAATAGTACTATATTAAACCATGCAGAGACCACTTTCATACACAAACAGATCTCACAAACCGCAGACAAGTTCAGCATGTTGATTTAACTGCATCGACACAATGATTTTGTTAAACCATTGCTTTAAGGTAGAAGAATAGAGTAATACAATCACTTTTTGGATTACAAATACCTTAAAGTTTCCAGACAAAAGCACTAAGCACATAACACATAACATAAAGCAGGCACTCGAAGCCAAGCAGTTAAGAGGTTTCATTTGTTAATTGCATATATCATACCTTTCTATTTGTTCTGAAACTGGTAAAAGCAACTTACAATTCTTTGGTCAGTATAATCCCCACTGCTGTATGCTGTGGCCAGAGTTGAAGAGCACTTCTCTGCATACCAGGGAGAAAGCCCTTGCTGAGAAGCACTGCTAATGGAGATGGTGTAGATGCTATCAGTGTAACCATCACAGTCACAGTTGTCACCTTGACGACCTCCGTTCCCGGAAGCCCACACGAAAATGGAGCCTTTCCCATTTCGGCCCTAGGGAAAAAAAAAAGAAAAAGGAAATGAACTGTTATAAAAGATATTTCAGATCTCACAATGTATCCTTAACAACTCCTTTCCCCAAAAAGCCTAATGTAGCAAACATAGAAGAGGAGCAATTCCCATAGGCACTGTAGAAGACAGAGACAGAATAAACTAGCTGTTTGAGATATCCCACTGCTCACCCTACAGCACAACTCTTAATCTCATTTTAATCTCACTGGCCTAGGTTTAGTGTTCCAGATACAACAGCTTTCCTCAAGTTTTCAAGTTAAAAACAGAGTCTGTGCTCAATGAGTAAATCTTTCCACATGCTGCTGTTTAATCCTCACAATTTCTAGAAAAAAATGCCTTTTAAAAAAAAAAAAAATAGGAAAGTTTATCTGGGGTTATTTAATTTTCCTTTTCTGTACTCACAGAGGTATGGGTTAGGAGTATGAATGATGTACACACTGAAAACCCTCCCTTCTCTCACAGATTCATGGGTCAGCATTACCAGCCTACAGGCATAACCATGTAAAACATCACAGCTATCACAGAGGAAACATGCATCACTATCCAGTCTTAAACTCTACTAGTTCTTCAGAGGAAAAAAAATGTTTTGTGTGACAAGCAAAATTTCATGTGTTGTTCATTATTAATATGTATGCACATATATGTTAATTATTAATATATTATTAATATTCCACAGCAGTTAGACTATAATTTCTTTTTATCATTCCACTCAGGTGAGATTTGAAGTTATTTATGTAAATGCTAAGATATTTCCAGCACTTAAAACATTAAAAACAATGAGAAATATGATGTACTCTGTGATACAAGTTTTAAATTTGGAAAGGCAAGCCACATCAACTACAGAAAATGATATAGTATCTTTGAGAACAAAAGCTGCAGTCCAAAAAAACACTAATGTATACCAGCACCTGCTCTGATTTCACTTAGAGGGGTGGTAACACTTCCTTGGTTCTTCAGGTTAAGCCTGTGCTCAAGTGGTTCACCAGAGCAGCAGTGAAGGATCCAGGGATTAGAGCTGTAGTCAACCCCAACACTGGCTGACTTTAGGCAGAATGGAGACCAGACTGACCTTTGCAAAAGGAATCCTTGAATCCTGACAGACAAATGGGTAAATCTGTTCCCCATTAGAAATATAACAAGCTGTAAAAAAGAGACATTCTCCACCAAAGAACCTGCTTTTTCCGAGTAAGACCAATGAATATTTTTTGCCTAATTTTCACCTTTATTTCTCCCTCTGCTCTCCCTACCAATCTATGGGCATACAACTTGATACAAACTCTCTCCTCTCAGTCTCCATTATTCCCTCAGAGTATCTTTGTCAGCTGTCAGCATTTGAATTATTCCCTCCTTTTCTCCTTCTGCCTACTGATGTTGCCCTTTATCCAAGATTTTCTGTTTGCTTGTCCTTCAAGCTATTTCTCTCTTCTCCCCTCTATGATTCAGTCTTCTTCTCTTTATTAGTACCTGTCCATCTTTAGATAGCTTTTCACCTCACTGGCAAGAGCTAGAATAGTTTACTAATAAATTCATGGCAGCTCTCAGTTTGCACCCTATTTATCATCCAAACCGAGTGTAACATGAAAAAAAGAAACCTGTAAAAATATTGCTCCCAGTAGTCTTCATCATGCATTTGTACTATTTTCATTTTAATTGTATCATGACATGCACCAATTTATAAATTAATGTAATTAGCACAATAGAAGCTCATCCACAGGCTGCTAAAATGCACCACTATTTCACACAGCAAAATATTCATGAAGCAGGAATTTTGTATTAAATTTTATGGGCTTTTAGTGCAGAAATCCAATTACTGTTCAGAGTAGAGAAGGGTGTGTGTAGGGTGAGACAAAGGCAGCAAAATTAAGGATATTAAAAAAAAAGCTTATCCATGGAGATTAGCAGCTAAAAACAAGTTTAGAAAGCCCTAATGGTGTTTTCTCAGAAGTCCTTTCTGGCTGAAAATTTCTCTCACCTGTACTATTAAAATATATCGTGTCCATTCAAATATATTTGACCAAAGACAGCACAAACCATTTTCATTTTTTTTTCTCTGGTATCAACCATTTTAAAATTCTCTTTGCCAAATTCCTTGCTTTATTTTTTCCCTGCAGTATCATACCTGGTTTATCCCATACTCGAAAGCCTTCTGTGCCAGTCTCCCAGGTCCCTCCACAGTTTTACCATCATCGTTAGGGCCCCAGCTTGCACTGTAAATATCCACGTGTTCTGGGTTGAAGCCGATTGAGCTGGCCTCAATGGCATCGGTGACTATTCCATCCAGCATTCTTATACCTTCACAGGAAAAAAAAATACAAGCAGACTGGATTTACTTTCTGTTCCCTCCTCCTTGTCTTTGTTAACTGTTTTTAATGTTTCCAGTAAAATTAAGCCGTAAGTACTGCAACCACAGCTGACTGCTGTTCATGTAAGAAATATTGAGGACAGCTCCTGTCAGTGTAAACAGTACAGTTAGACTTTATTTTCAAAGCTCAGTGTTTCTCTACAAACATAATTTAAAAAAACCTTAAAATCTTGTTACCCTCCTATTTATTTTTTTCTCTCCTTCTACAGAGACCCAAGAAGATGATGTCTTGATTACTGTTCCTGCTTTTTTCTTATTGCGTTCTCTTTCTTCCTCCTTCTTCTCTCTTATATCTGCAACAAAGGCTTCTCAAACTGCTAAAATGCCACTGAAATTAAATAGGTTTTACCAACATTACTTTTATCTTTAAGAGTTCTAAGAGTTTTAGTTCAAAGATGTACTCCTGAATGTTCTGACCAAATCACTTGGCCCTCACAGTCATTAAAGGTTTTGCTGTCTCTGTGACACTGCAATTTCACCAGCTCTTCAATCTTCACCACAGAAAAAAAATCTGTTTTTCTACTGCCATGGTTTTTTCTACTGTGAGGAATCCAGAGATATCTAGTCATTAACAATTTATTAGGAGCTGCATGATATAATCTCCTTCAGAGCAAGCCTGAACTCAGTGGTACTTGAAATTCAGGTGAAGGCAGTGGTTCATCTGCACTGGATCCTTTGCTGTGCAAAGCCACAGCTCTGCAGTGGGGCTGCTACCACTGTCCAATGCTGGAACACAGCAGAAAAAGCAGAAATCTGGCATGGCTCTTACAGCAACAGCAGCAATATAAGAGCCACAGCAGTCAGGATTCAGCCTGTGTTTACAAGCAATAAAAATGTCTGTGTTCCTTTGGATTTGGCAGGTTAGTACTACAGCAGCTGCACGATTACTGGCAGTTGGTGAGTTATGAGTACTCATTTTCTAGTATTTTCCAGAAAACAGGGATTTTGCCAAAACACAGCAGGCAAAATGTAGTGATTCTATTAAAAAGAACCCCCAAACTATCCAAAAATACCCGCCAACAAAAAACCTCCAACCTTACCCTTGCAGCTTGGTGTATTGTTCTTTCTTTTAATGCTACCAAGCAGGGAAAAAAAGACTGCAAGCATAATTCTTTTCCCGAATGGCTGACCTCTTAGTACTCCTAATACCTCCGAGATAAAGCTGAGCTTTATTATTTCATATTCATTACTGCTAAAATCAGACAAAGGAGTTAATCCACTCAACACAGCTGCTCCGCTATCATTCACAAAGCTAGGAAAAGCACCGAGGTATACCCTGTACTCAAGTACTAAAAACACCAGTTACCCAGGATTGTCTTAAATTGAGAATGGTTTGATTACTCTTTTTTTTCTGTTGGCTCAGAATTTCCATATTCTCTCATGCCAGCAAAGATCTGCCCATGTGAAAGTGACTGCAAGCCCCAGGTGAGAGCTTGCATAATGAGATAGCAGGAATGCAAGGAGTAATGCACAGATATTTCCCACAGAAAAAGACAAAGACAAGTCTGCAGATAAATAATGTAATAAGAGAAAAAAAAAACCCAACAAAACCAAAACCAAACCAAACCAAAACAAAGAACCCCCCCAAAAAACCCAAACAAACAAACAAAAAAAACCTTGACAAAAAAACCCCAAGAACAATGACTCCACACTGATGAAAACAGCTCAAGGAAAAAATCACTGCCTTGCCCTCCTGATCGTCAGAAATGCTGATTGTTGAAGTCAACTCAGGGATTTGATGATGCAGTGATATTTGCGTAAGCAGATTCCAATTATGTCTCTTGCATAAACTCTTTTCTATTCTTGCTCCCATCATCAGTCCCACAAAATCGAAAGCAGGCAAAGCCCAAGGTAATTTCAGACACGCGTATATGTATCTGCCTTGCAGAAGGCTATTCTTAGCAGCACATCACTGTGCACGAACTCTCAGCCCAGTCCTTTGTAAAATGGAGCTTCTTAATAATTTAATTTCCATGGCAGCATCATGGAAATATCATAACACAGTGGTACGATCAGGTATGCATGAAAATACTCATACTCTGCTTTACACTGGAGGTGATCGATTATGCATTTCTCAGCTCTACAAAGACCAAGAGGTGAATGTTAAAGGGCACTGAATGGTGTCACTTTGAAAACTGGTATTAAGAGTATTTTTTCTTCACACAGTGCACAGAGAAGCCCATGGTACTCACAGCCACAAAGTATTGGAGAGGCTAGTCAATGTTTCAGAACAGGGCCAGGCATTGATGTGACTGGAGAGAACATTCAGGATTGTTAAACTCAGTACTTTCACAGAAAACAAACAACAAAAAAATCAATTGAGTGTTTTGTTTTACCCCTCAAAGCAAAGTTAAACCAACCTGTGATGCTGAAGGTTGGAGAACAAGGTATTCCACATTGTCAGGGTTTCTTTTCCTAAAGCAGATATTGCTGACTATCAGAGAGAAGGCACTGGCTTTGGATGACTGGATTTGTCCAATATGGCAACTGCTACAAGCAAACAGCCATTTAAGGAAGTCATTCTGAACTAGTGTCAAGTAGAAGTGTGCAATGTATTATTTCATGGATTTAGGAAAGAAAAAAAGGAGAAAAAACAGCCTCTGGAGAAATGAATCCCATAGAGCTTGGATCATCAGAAAAGCTTCCAGTATTTAGCCACTCCAAATTTATCAGAATCTTTTGAAGACTTCTCTTATCTTCCACTGCTCTTTGAACGTATTTTTCTTACACCTCTATCTCAATCAGTCTGGTCACACCTAACATCTTACAATTTCTTTCAACTTGTCCATTCTTCCTCCTCCCCCACCTAAGTGTGTGCTGCTTGCTGAGTAATGTGGATTGCTGGACTGCTTTTCCTGCTATTGCCCTTTTCTAGGTAAATCATCCCACACAGATCTGTCGTTTGCATTTGCAAATGAGCACAGATCATGTGCAAATAGCTGTGGAAGAACTTCCTCTGTAGATGCAAGAGACTTGAAATATGGGCACAGTGGGAGCTCAGTCGTCTTTGCAGCTTTGTGCATTTTGCCTTCCTTTGAAAATCTGACGTCTTCATATTGAGTGAGATATTTTATTTAAACAGATCATGACAGCATAATGCATTATGGCAAAGGCAAACTGCAAAGCTGACATCCGTGACAGCTCAGTGGAGTAACTGGGAGCTGACAAAACACCTCCCTGAAATGGTGGGAACAAGAGTTATGGGTGTCAATTTCCACTCATCAACCCATCGTTTAAAAGGAAAAAGAGGGAATAATGGAAAAAGTAGAACTGTACAAATAACTTCCTCTGAGCTAAAAAACCATTTTCAACTGATACTTGCATCATGATTATTTCATTAACAACAGATTGAGTCACTGATTAAAAACCAAAACAACGATATTGATTGATGGGCAAGAAAGACTATACTTGTTTTCAAATTTAACTTAGGGTGACAGTAGAGAAGGAAGACATTGAAACAAAAAGGACAGCAGTTTGCATTACTTGACTGACATGACCTTTTTAATATGATTGTGTAAATGGAAACAATATGCTGCAAATATGGATGGGTATAATTTTGTGTAGTCCTACTTTCACTCTACTCAATCCCTCTCCTTCCCTGGATAAACAATATGAAGTAATTAGTCCTTCATTCCTTGAAAGACACTGTCTTAGCTCTAGGTAAGTTATAAGTTGTTGCTATTATTGTTGTTGTTGTTAATATTAATTGTTGTTAATATTATTAACATCATGATTAGTTTTATTACTAATCATAGTCATCATCATCATCCCCGCCTATACTATTGCTGCTGTTGTTATAAATTCTACCTATCTATCTGTTCATAACCAAATTCCAGACTTCATTAAAGAAATCCTGTCATATACAGGTGTCACTCAGCACTGTTGTCAGACAGGATTTTGAAGCTTATAATACTGCAAGATAAATGTTTTCCGGGAATGACCAATCATTCATATTTCAGATTAATGGTATCTGGCAACACTCAGCATCTGTCTTGTTTCCACTCACATTAGACATCTAATTATTTTTGTTTCCTTACCTCCAACCCTGGAGTTGTAGGCTACTCCAACTCCACATTTCCTGTTGTTGGCTTGCATGGCAATTTCTCCTGCACACCGTGTCCCATGCCTGAATAAATACAAGAAGAATAAAGAACATGTCATAACAGCTTTGCTGTATTGTACAGAAAAACTCATCAAGGACCTTGATTTGTTCCTTGATTCTTCCTTTCAATGAATGCAATGCAGTTATTGAAGAGCTTGTGAGTTATATGTACACGATACAAAAATACTTACCTCTCCTAAGCTTCATTAAATATAATTTTACCTCCTTAATGCTCAAAGGAACATTTTCATGAGATGATAAATGCCTTCTTTAATCTCACTGTAGATATCAGTATTTTAGTAGAGTGAAAAAGTGGCATAAAATTATGGGGCTAAGAGGCTGTCTTCAGACAGAAATATGATACAAGTATTTTTTAATCACAGGTTTAGATACTTTTTTTCCTAAATGGCTGCATTTATTTAGAATTTCAGAAAGTGAGCCTTTAAAGTATCCCTGTTGCTAGTTTTTTCTTGGAACAAACTATTTTCTATGCAATTCTTTTTTTTTTTTTTATGGAGGATTCTAATTCCTCAATACAAAAAGCCTTTCTATAAGTCTCAAGGTAAGAGCGTTGTATTATGTAATGCTACAGATTGTTATTCAATGACATGCTTCAATGCTTCTGGGCTGAATTCCATTTATATATTAATAAAGATTAGAGGTGATACAGGTAGATTTAAGAGATAATGACGTCATGACAAGAGGATGATAATGGCTTCTTTCTCTAAAATAACACTGAAACAAAGTAGAAATGCCATTTTTCAAATGTCTTATTCATGGGATTTTTATCCTCAGACTGATCTTTCTTTTTTCCCCTCATACAATGATTTATGTTGTGAATGCTACTGTATTATCTGATAGGAAACAGGAAACCAATGCATCAGTTTCTTGTTATCTGTACTGAGTAGTGGCATCCTAATTTGTTTAAGAAATTGACTATTTTGTGTACCAGCTTCTAAGAAAGTCCCTCCTATTCTCTTTCTTATGGACAAAATCCATAACTGGACTACGATGGACGTGCCCAGGTCTGACAGACCCATCAAGAGACTTTTTTTTAAAATTCCCATTGCAAAGCAAAAAATGGAAGTAAAAATATATTTTGGGAGGTATCATTCCAGAAACACACAGAGACACATGAATAGATTATTCCCTTCATCTTGCAGAAACGCGTCAGCACCTTACACATACAAAGACATGAAGAAATTCAGGACATCATAGGGAGATAACAATTATGAAGTTCTTCATCTGGGAATTCCATCCCAGTGTTTGTATCAATGTTATGTGTGAGTGTTCCCACAAACTGGAACACAGGAGGTTCCTTCTGAACATCCAATAGTGATTCTTTACATTGAGGGAAACCGAGCACTGCCACAGGTTGCCCAGGGAAGTTCTGGCCTCTCCCTTCTTGGAAGTATTCAAAAGCCATCCTGATCATCCTGGGCAGCAGGCTGTAGAGCTCCTTGCTTGAGCAGATGACCTTCAGAAGTCTCTTCCAAGCTCAGCCATCCAGTGATTCTGTTACACAAATTCTTCCTCTTATAAAATAATTGCCACAGAAGACATACACAGAAATTTCTCCATTTGTATCTTCTAACACACAAACTAGCACTATAATGTTTTGTTCTCTTCAGACAACTGTGAAGCTACTCACTTGTTTTCGTTTGTTGGGTCATATCTAGGAAAGGGATCATGATCATTGTCGTTGAAATCGTAACTTGCCTTTGGGTCCTACATGTAAAAAAAGAAAAGCAGAATTAATTCAGACAAATAGAAAAGGCATTTCTAAATTGCTAACAAAATGGGTTCTAGAGTCTGTATTTATTTACTTGATGTGCCTCATATTGGCAGCAATCAAGCTAGTAGAATTTGATTGCTATTAACAATTCCATAACTTTTTCAAGGAGCTTTAATAATTTAGCATTAAACCACTACAAACGAATGTGTCTGAGAACTAAATCTACTGAAGGAAAAACAAAACAACAAAATATCTGCCCCGCTACCATTGCTATGTGACATTCAGCTTACTGTGACACAGACCAGGTTCCAAATCATGCCTAAGGCAAATATTTCAGACTCTGTACTGCAGGAACTGACTTAGAGAACAGACAATGAGCTGGGGAAGAGTGTCTGTTTATCAACTTTACAACAGGTTAATCTATTCCATAGCACTCTAATGCTCAAACTTACATAGTTAGCATAGATGTCAGTGTGATTCCACTCCAATCCATCGTCTAGGACTGTGATTACAACTCCCTTGCCTGTAAATCCTTTCTGCCACACAGGAATAACATGGAGATCCAGTTTGGGCAGGGATGGAGTAATTCTTGTATCTTGCTGTGGGACAAAAGGGATAAAATCATATTAACCTTTTATCCATTTATACTGAACAGGTCCAAAGTCATATTTTAAAGATGCTGTAAACAATCTCAGCCTGAAGTTGTGTATTTTGCTCAAATTTTGCAAATACAAAACAAAAACTAGTTTCATCAAATACTTGTGGGACTGATTTACCCCACTGCTTGAATATCCCTGAAGACTATTTCTGAACATAAAACATCTTGTATTTTCAGTAAGTAGGCAGCAGAAACTGAAAGGAGTGGTGGGAATGCACTGACGGACCTTGCAACACTGGGTTAATAATCAGACCTGCTAATGTTTGTTCTTTCCATTTGATGAGGAGCCAAGACAGTTCCTGCAGTGCAATGAGCTGGATTTCTTCCAAGCGTATTTTCTCGTTGGACATTAAAGTTAGCTAGAGCAAAATAATTAATGGGTAAAACAATTAAGACAGTCATTTGGTTGGGAACAACTGTGTTGAATCACTATCTTCTCTTTACTACCCTCATTGCTGTTCCTGTGGTAAATCAGTTGGAAGTTTGAATCATGTATAACCTTCTCTTCTGCAGCAAGATTTTTTGAAGAGTGTCTCCTAAATGGGTCATTTTCCCACTCTAATACTAAATGAGCAGAACATACATCTAATTTAGAAAAAATGCTTACAGCCCCCATAAAAGCAGAGATGTAAAAAGAAGCACTTTCTTTCAGTTTCTCTGTGCACAATTATGTTAGCTGATGGCAGGTTTGTTTATGTCTTTGTTTCCAAAGGAATACTGCATAAAATACAAGGCTTAGGAAAAGAAATTTGTTTTGGGGAAATTTCTTTCATTTTTTGCTACCTATGTCTGACTGCTTCCATTCGGGAATTTATTTGAGATTTCAAGATTTGTTCTCTTGAATCCATCAAATAATATTTTTTCCTGGTGATGTGTGAAGGTACACTGGATAGAGCTAAAACTGTTGTTATCAAATCATAAAAATAAGGTAATGGTTGGTTATTCACTACAAGGCAAAAAACATATTTTGGAAGAAAAGGTATAACACATTTATGCATTTAATCAGAAAAATTCAATGTTCATTGCGAACAAGGCTAAGCAGCATGGTTTTGTTTCTCATGTGCGAAAACTAGAGGGAAAAGAAGTGAAAATCATAAATAGATGGCAAAAGGAACTAAATCTCCTGGAGACCAGAACATTGCCAATTTTTTTTCCCCCCAGACTGCTTTTATGAATCATGCATGTGTTTGTGTATTTGTCTAATATAGACATCTTGGAAATGTCCAGCTTTTTTGGATACAGGCAAGGAAGCAAACAGACATTCTGCTCCAAAGAAAAGCTAAATTCTTACAGATAACAATTTTTTTCTGTTCAAAAGAAGTCTGCAGGAATCTTCATGGAAATATTTCATGCTATGTGGTTTATAATTTATCTTGCCAAGCTCAAATGAAGGAAAGTAGCCTAGAGTTTGGTATGATTTGTCTAAAATGAAGTGAGGAAAAGTATTTCCAGCCACTCAGGCCCCATTTGTGCTTGACCTTTCTTTTTGATTTGTTATACCCACCTTTAACCCCAGCCCTATTCTGAGTGAAAGCAATGAATCCTAGACTGAAGGTACAGTTAGATGCACAATGGAAACACAGGCTCTTGGAATAATCCATGTAAAATCTAAATCGTCAACTGTATTTCTCAACTGACACATGCAGACAGAAACTATGGAGCTCAGGAATTCTTTTCCCCTGAGGTTTTGAGCATGTAAGTGAGCTTTAGAGACCCTCTAATATATAAATCTTAGTCTGTGTGGCTGAAGGTGTTTGTCGCATGCATGCAGATGCTTTTGTTTTCATCTGGTGTATGTATTCTGCACTACCAATTTTAATAAAGAAATACATGGCCAGCTTCAGATATGGTAATGGACTTCTTACACAAAAACTGCAAATATTTTAAGATTATCATTAAAGTGGTTTTTAAATGTTAACATCCCCCCTGCCCCCCCATACTAAACAGCAGCTGAATTGGCATCTAGATTCTTTGTAGAAGTGACACTCCACAGAAGAGAGAAGGTTGCCTGAAAGTGTTATGCACAGAGATCACTCATTTTTACAGCATACATTAACGAAAGGGAGCCTTCATTTATTCCCTTCAGTGCAATCACTCTGATACTGGTAAAACAATGCAGCTGATGGCACAACCACCTTCCCCAGTTCCACAAGGCAACAAATTCTTACCAAATACCACTGCTGATTCCACATAGGGTCGTTGAAAAGACTTTCTGCTGAGTCTCTCATGGAGGCACGCTTAGTTCGCTTTTTTTCATACTGCTGCTCTGCCCATGACACCTACAATTATTTGTAAACATATAACAAGTGAGCCTCTTTAATTTGGGACTTTCTTAACCTGGAGTATAAGGGCTTTCATCACACAGAGAAATTTTGGTGCCTAAAGCAAAATGAGCAACATTCGGTACACAGAAGAGGATTATTTAAATTGCAGTACAGTGAGATTTAGGGAAGAGAACTTGGTGAAATCACAATATTGTAGAATCAATTAACAGAAAATCATTAAGTACAAGTCAACAAAGAACTCCTGTGAGTGACACAAGGCAGGTTTTTACATAAAATAAAACCGTGTAGTATGGCTAGAAGGTCATCTAAGAAATGGTGCTTACTGAAACAAGGAAAACCACAGCCTCCTTCTTTCTCCTACTTAACTTTTATTCACTCTCTATTGGGAGTGAAAAGGAAAGAAGACAGATTATCTTTAGTCTAGCAATCATAATGATGCTGTTACTCACAGACCAGCTGGACCTCCAAGTCTCCTTCCTAGTGCTGTTTTGAAGTGGTCAATTAGCAAGCTATGAATATTAGACCAACTTCATCACTGGCATAATTCCACTTAAGGCAACTGAAAGCCAAAATGCTTCAGAATGCTTTCATAAAGTATCAAACAAGTTGCACAGCCTTTGTGCACAGACACAGGAGTCTCTAAGGCACTAGGTTGTATTTTAAATGTGTATCACCCTTGAATGTATTACTGAACCGAGTTCAAATGAAATCCTAATGATGGTGCCTTTCTCTATGCTGCGTGCTCCTTTTGGAAAGGGAATAAAACATCATTCATAGTTGGTCCTTGTAAGGTCACTCTGACGCAGATATGGTTGGTCCTTTTCATCCCAAATTCCAAGCAGGCAAAGCAAACTCAGGTTCGGTAAGATTACCAAGATCCTGTGACAAGCCTCACATAGAGGGTGCCTTGGATCTAATATTTTACTTTTAAGTTCTGAATAAATTCTGTTCCTTTTATCTACTGTGATTGAACAGTTTTATGATCCTGACATCTATCACCATATATGAGATAATAATGACTTAGATTAAAAAGTATGATTTCATTAAAATGCAATTTTCTAATGAAAGCCTAATGAAAATTCACTACAAGAACATAAATCCTTTAAAATGGTATCTGCATTAGGCATGTTTACAATTCTCTTTGCTATATATTTAGTCCTGAATCCCCTACAAACCTTGGTCATAGAAGATGAATATACCCATGCAAGTGTAGGTATTTTAAATTGCCCTATTGATTTCTCAGGCCATACATACTTGTGCATACGTTGGAGCAATTACCTCTGTCTCTCTTTCCTGCCCACAGCAAAGCTTGACCTCTTCACCACCCAACAGTAATTAGCAGTTGACAACTTCTGTGCTTGTTATTTTTTTTCATGGTGAGCAAATGCACTGAAGGGAAATGAGCTGAGACTCCCAAGCACATATGTCAGGCAAACAAGCCAAATGTTTGTCACTCAGCAGCTGGGTGAGGTTCCAAAAAGCTGAAGGCCCCATGCCAAATCTCCAATCATTGATACACAAAGCAGTAAAAAAAAATCTTGATGCGAGTCTACTTGCAAGAAAGTAGATTTGGAAACTAGTGCAAATACTAGAAGAAGTTAGGTAACCAGATAATTATATCCCTTCAATGTATTGACAGCCTTTATCTGTTTTACAACAAACACTATAGGAAACAGACAAATATTCAGATTAGAGCCAAGTTTTACCACAGCTTTCACACTTAACATACCGTAAAATTCATAAAGGCATTATACAAACAAAAACAGGATTCTCTTTTCTCTCCCTTTTCAAAGGTTGACTCTAAATCTTTTTAAGTAGGCTGCTGCTGAACAAGAACAGCTCTTTAGAGCAAAGGTCCCTGTGTAAATACACAGCATAACATGATTGCTTTGTGTTTATACACTTACATAATGCAAAATTGCATCTCATTTATTCACAGAGTTAATTTGCATACTGGATGGTAAATAAAATGGAAATTGGAGTAAATGTAGCCAATCACCTGCAGCACTTGGAATCTAAGAATGCAGGAGTGCAATAATGTCTGGTAGCAGTATAATACAATCACTGCCATTCTGCTACAATTTTAGAAAGTGATGCATCGAACACTCTCATTCTTCCCTGTGTTACAGATTCATCTGATGCAGTAAGCCCAAAAAAGAGAGACACTGCACCCAAAACTCTGATCCTAAACATCGTACTACAATAACTTTGGATATCTGGTCATATATATAGGCATAAATTGGAACTAGTTTAGACTGAATCTGCAGGTTTGAATATCCCCAAGTTAGGATTATTTCAACATTTTAACAGTAATTGTTAAACCAGTTGCTATTTGCAAGGAAATAGATAAGAATGTACAGTTTTGAAACAAAACAGGCAATACAAACACCCTGTCGTGCACACAGAATATTTCCTCTTAGTTGACATTTGGATCTAAAACCTCCAGACAGAAGATTACTCATTCTGAAGTGATTTGTCCTTATATAATAATTTGCTGGTTTTGACAATGAGGTTACTTTATGGTTTGGACAGCTCATATTGTCATAATGATTGCTGCAACAATGCTGATCTTAAAATCAAATGTTGTTGTTGTTTTGACATTTCCCAGAAAATAGTTAGTAAGAGAAGCTGGCAGCTTTCTGGTCTGCTCTTTAAATTTGTCATGCACCCCAGTTTTTCACTATGGTTACAAACAGAAATGCTTCTCTCTGAAATAAAGCAAGATAAATGAGGAGTCTGCTTCACCAGTGGGTTGTACCTTAGACCCCTGGCTCTCCAGTTTGCCTGTTCTCTGATTGCAATGGCATAACAAATGGCATTGTAACAAAAGACTGCAAGTCTGGAATGTGTGATGGATCCTTTGAGAAGGGATTTTAGCTTGTTGTAGATGCCAATCCAGCAGAACATCAACCCTTTTTCCCTACTTCTTTTTTTAACTTAATATTCAGTCACTTTAAGTCAATCCTAATTCACATGGTAATTGCGCAGACGTGCCCTAATTAAACTTAGTGCATGTATGGATTTCTACTTTGAATCCAGCCCCTTGGTTCCCAGTTCACATTTTCATCTGTGGCACATCAACATCTGAAATTCTGGTGCTGCACATCTTAAATCTTAATTTGGAAAGCTCTTGTAAAATACATGGTAAGGAAGGGTCAGACTCTGCCCGTGAATGACAGAATAGTTAAGTATTATTCAGCATGAGTATGGGTGGCTTAATTTTTTAGACTTGCAAAATGAGGAAGGCCTGCCTGTGACCTCTTTATGAAGCTAGTGGTAAGGAGACAGAATTAAAAAAAAAAAAAAAGAAAAGAAAAAGTTTAACACTTACCCGCTCATCATCAGAAAGTCTCTTAGTGATATGAATAGCACTTCTTCGGGACCTTCTTGGGTGACTCTTATGTCTGAATAAGTAGTGGTTTTTCAGTGATCCAATCTATAAGACACAGGTATGCTTTAATCATCAGGAGGTATTTCCCCTCTGTGAGCAAGTACCCACAATCAAACCTTGAATGAATTCATGCTACCTTAAACACAAAAGAGCAAGAAACTAGCCTATAGATATTTTAATGCAAATAAGGAAGCATTCTTTAAGTAACAAGTGCTTCTGTCAGCCTGTGTGCTGCTAGAAGCAGCTGGGGGAGTAATTTCATTTGGGCTACTCAAGTGCAGTCATTACTACTACAGGACTCAAGGACAAGTTACACAGCACCTGTACTAGTGACCACTACACTCATGGACGCACCTTGGCCAGGCCACATTTCAGTGGGCAGGTCGCACACCAGTTTTATCTGCTTTTCCTGGATTTCAGCTGGATAGGTGTGAAAAGCTTTGCATGGCTTCAGACACCTCACTGCGGGGCTGGGTTGTACAGGCACCCACTGTAGCAGCATTTTTACTTGCTCAGTAGCCAGCCACTGGGCAAACCAGGTGCACCTCGCTGACTTTGAACACCCCACTCCCCTAAGGACAGGCTCTTTGATAGTTGTGGGGGCAAATGTACCGGCTACAAGGGCAGAAGGACCAAACCCACAGAGGTGGGAGCACACCTACGGGTTTGCGAGTGTGGAGAACACGGCCGTGCCCTAACGCGGGGCTGGGCAGGCGGCCAGAGGGGGCTGCCCGCGGACAGCACGGACAGCACCGGGGGCACGGAGGGGAGCTGGGAACTGGGCCGGGCTGGGGGCAGCAGAGTCCAGCAGGGTCCCCCCGGGCGCTGGGGGACGCCGTGCCCAGCACAAAGACCCTCGCCGCGAGGTGAGACGAAGCTGCTCCCTCACGGCGGTTACTCATCCCTGACAACGCTGACGTCACGTCATCCCAAAAAAGCGCCCGAAGGATGGCTGGAGAGAAGCCCCGCGATGGTGATGGAGCCGGCGGGGCGGAGGCGGCGCGGGCCCGCAGCCGACACGGCCCGCGCCCTCCTCCTTCTGCTCGGACTGCCGGGGGAGAGCCGGGCGCCTTGCCGGGTCCCCTGTGGCACAGCAGGGTGACCGGCCGGTCTCCTCAGAGACAGCAGGGTGCCCTGCCTCACTCTGTTCGGTCTCCTCAGGGAGAGCCAGCTGCCCTGCCTGGACCCCTCCAGGGAGAGCCGGACCCTCCTCCCGACCCTGCCCAGTCTCGCCAAGGAGAACGGGAGCGCTCTGCCCATTCCCGTCAAGGAGAGCCGGAGGTCCCCGCCCGGTCCCCTGAAGAAGAGCCGAGTCGCCCTGCCCCGTCCCTTCTGAAACAGCCGTCCCTGGCAGAGAGCCAGGGGCGGACCCGGACCCTGGGAGGCTGCGGGGGGAGACCGGGAGCTTGAAACTCCCCGGGGCCCCGCGGGCGGCAGCCGGAAACAAGTTTGAGGAAGAGGGGAGGGAAGGAGCCTCGCGGGATGGGAAAGGAGCCCCGTCGCAGAGCATCCTGCGGGATGCGCGGCGGCGGCTGTCCCCCGCCCGGCCGTACCTGCCCCACCAGGTCGTAGTCCAGCTCGTCTGCGATGGCTCTGGCAGCGTCGGGACCGGCCGGGATCTCCGCTGCCCACTCGTTGAGGAAGAGCCGCCCGGCGCTGCCTCCTCGGGGCAGGGACCAGGCTGCCAGGAGCACGGCCAGGGCCGCGCACCGGCCGGCCCAGCGCTGCCCGGCCATGGCCGCGGGACGCGGGGGTAATGCGGGCGGGCGAGAAGCGAGCGGGATGCGGCGCCGCGTTGCTACGCGATAGCGCGGAGCAGAGTCCTCCCTGACTGACTGCCGACGCGGCTGCCCGAGGCTCACAGACCCTCCGGAGCCTGAATGGAAATGAGTGTTTACACGTCAAAACGACGACAGCCATCCTGACGTCAAGTGTACCTGGCCCCCGAGCCGGGGGGGGGTGATTCCCGGGGAGGGCGCGGAAGCGAGCGGGATGGAGGCGGGGGCGCGGGAGCGAAGCCCGGCGGGTCCCGGGGGACGGGCGGGGGGATGGCGGGGGTGTCGGCGGCTCGGCAGGACGGGGGATGCAGGGTCTGGTCCCCGAGGGTCGGGCGCCCGGGTCGGTGCCGGTGTGCGATCGTTTCCATTATTGTAGGTGATCGGTAAGACCGAATCCGAGACAAGGCGAGGCAGGAGCGCGGACCCCTCTCGCCCCTAGCACCCATCCCGTCGCGGGTGGGTTTTCTGCCCCCAGCCCGCTTCCCCTCTCTCCTCGGCGCGAGGGCAAAGGGAGGTGAGCTCAACATTTTTTGTTCAATTGGGCTTCTAACCCGGGACTCACCGGGCGCCACAGCACGATTACCGTGCATTGTCCCCCGACATCTCTGACACACCACAGATGTGCTGCATTAATGGGCACCCTTCCCACCACCCTGATGATGGTGGGCAAATATGTTTATCCTCAAATACAGTTATTATTTTTAGTACAATTTCTCATTTAAAAATAATTTTAATTTTTATTCTTTTAATCGCATCCAGCAGTCTGCACATTGTACTTTTCCAGCCATTACTTAAATTTGTTAAACACTTATTTCCACATTTTCATTTTGCATCTGCATTTCCCCCGCTCCTTCAGTTTTATTTAACATTCCCTCTACCATTTCATTGTCTTTTCATGTGCTAGAAAATGCTTCTAAAAGTTTCCTAATGTTTTCTAAATGCCCTTTGCTTCTGAAACTGAACCTTTTTAGCATCTTCACTTTACAGTGCACTGTATTTCATTTCTTGATTCTTCCAACTTTTTACCTGTAAATTTTAGCAAGCTGGTCTTAGATCTGTGCTTCAATACTGTGCATCCTTCTATTTTTTATGGAGTGACAGATATGCCTGCCTTGCTCTTCGTTGGCTTCTAAAATGGGAAAATAACCAAAACTTAAATATGAAACAATGAGGAGAGGAAAATATTTTAAAAGGTCAGTGTTTCAGTGTCTGACATCTCAGCCCCAGACATCACCATGTGAGTGGATATGGTTCTGGGCATCTCCATGGACCCACAGGGATCAGGGGACTGTAATCACTGCCACTGCTCTGCCTTTGAGACTATGAGCCTCAAACAACAGGAATATGAAGAGGGAGAGGAACGAGAGGGAGGAAGGGTGAGTGTGTAGTAAGTATACTAGAAACGCCAAGAGAATATCAATAAATATTGATACAGAATAGAACACTGATAAAATGGCACTAGAGCACCATCCTGTTGTTCACCCACGTTTGCTTTCTGCAACATGATGTAATGACAGGTCAAGGTTCACTAAAGCCAAGGCAGCAATCAGGGCATGTGGTTCCTGTTCATTTTAATTTATTTTATTCTCTGCATGATTTTCTCAGTGTTCACTGCCAAAAATGTCTTTTCTTCTCTTTCCTGGACAGATGCCTTAAAGATCCCTCTGTTCCATTTTTAGAATTGTTTCTGAGGCTTTATTTAAATGTGGCCATCTCACCAAGCAATTTCTAATGTGGGTTTTTCCTGTGTGAGTGTTACCGCCAGTGTTCTACTCAAAACACAAAGTGCTTTTTACCTCTCATTTCTCATCACTGAGACTGCAAGTTGGCGTGGCCTTTTTAGTGCATTTTGTGTTAAGGAACTCTGCAGAAATATTGTCTCCACACAGAAATGAAATCAGGGTCGTATGTACATATAATGACAATTTATATCCTCAAGCTTTAAGTAGTGGTCAGAACATCTACATCCACAGGAGCATTTTGAAAGTCTAGGCACTCTTTTCTAAATGATTAAATCATTCACATGTGTTTGGTTTTTTAAAAATCCTTCCAGGCAGGATGACGGGCTGTGTACAGAGTTCTGAATTGTGCTGGAGAATGAGTCTGTGCTATGTGGACTTGGTTATGTCATCCATTCAGGAAAGATGCTGTACAATGCACTACATTCCCATCTAATAATAGCACAATAAATAGGAACAGCTTGCTCAGCAGCATCAGGTGGAGTCAAAGATAATTGTTTTATGCTTCATAAACAATTTAGGCTTGTTGTTTATGAGTGAAATAGTTATTTAGTCCCTACTGCACCCAGTGGTATTCTGCCTGAGTGTAAGATCAGAAACAAGCACAAGGCCGGTTATGAAAATATTATTTCTTCTTTATAACTTCAGTTTAACATGAAATTCAAGGTAGACCTGCTTCCAGGGGATCCACATCCCAATAAGGACCTGGAGCAGAGGTTTCTTTCAGTGTGTGGTAGCTCAGTGGGAATTGTTATATTTCCAAAGTAGAAAGGTCCTTGTAGACCTAGTGCAAAATATTCCTTTGCACATAGGTAAGATATCTGTCAATACAGCATGTAACACTGAGGATGAAATGCTAAGTGATAAGGGCCAGGAGTTTAGCTGAGTGGGGTTTTCTCCCTTACTGTCAAAAGGCATGCAAATGTTTGAGGCTGTAGCCATGTTTTTGTACCCACATTTCTGATCCTTCAGACTTGTCCATGAAAAAGGGAGACAGGCTGGTTTTGAAAAGCCAAGCACTTGCACACAACACCCTATTTCCTTGCTTGTTAGTAGAGATAACTTATTTAAACCTAGTAATCCTTCAAAGTTCAAGTCCATAATCTTGAGCCCAGGTCTCTGTTGGCTGCCTTGGCATCTCTCCAGACATCTGTTCCTGGTGTGGGCATCACTCTCTGCAGCTGGTACCCTGTGGCTTCACCATGTCCACACTGATGTCCAACAAACCCATCCCTTCAGTCAGAACTGTGAAGTGTGGAAAGCTGGAGGAGTTCAGGAGCTTCAGCACCTCTGAATAGTGGCCAGAGCCCTGTGAAATTTATTTGTTACACGGTGGGAAGCACAGACATGGAATTTTCCAAGACGTGAATTGAGAAAGCTGTCACAGAAAGTACCCCAGGAAGGGATAAACTGAGAAAGATGCATTTCTTCTTCTTTGTGCATCTTGTAGAAGAGGAGCAATTGTCTTCTTGCTGAGGCAATTAAGGAAAGAGCAGAGATAAACAGAAGCAGAGCATAAGGAAAACCAAAAGCAGGTAAAAGCACCATGTTTATCTGCAGAAAATTCAAAAGGGTTCAGGAGGATACCACTGTTTTATCATCTTGTTTTGTTGCAAGTATATTTTGGATGAAGAAAGGTATTATGTAATGACATTTTCTTTTAGATCAATGACAATGTAAAAGTCAGAAGATTCATCTCTCATGTCATATCCTGATCAGCCTATTTGATTTTGTAAGATCAAGCCAAGCATATTTTGTCTACCCACAGAGCTTGCTTTCATTATGTAAACTGAATTTAGGTTAAAATACTGGTAGTTCTTGATGGGTAAACATTAACCCTCTCTGAGAGAAACCAAAAGAGGTGTGTTTAGGGAGCAGGAGGAACATATCCTGAACATGTTACTGAGTCCCTGCACACACTGCTGGGTTGACAGAGAGCAATAAGACTCTGGGAATCTTCCACCACCACAGGCAACCAAAGCAGAAACGTGTCCTGTCCACTGCAAGCCTTGCTGTGACAGGAACAGTGATGCAGAGACAGAGACACATGCTGAGGGGAACAGATCAATGCACAGGGATCAACATTCAACCTAGCCCTAGACTATTTTGGCTTCTGATTATCACCAGCCTTCACCTCTTAAGGGTGGCCCTTCAGCTGTTCAGCCACCTTTCTTCTTTTATTTCTCCCCCAAGAGCATTCACCCAGGAGAACAAAATCTTGCAAAAAACCTGTTTTATAAAGGGACCATTGACATTTCTGCCTGCACCTCATTTCAAAATCTTCCTGGTTTTAACCAAGGCCAGTACGTCTCACACAGCTGTTGGGAGATAAATGTTTTTTTCAATACAAATCTTCAGGCTGTAAAGTATAAAAGCAACCAGGAGATGATACTATTTTACTGTTTCTATTTGAATGGTCTAATTTGAGGATGTTAACACCATTCAAATGGGAATTTGTGTTATATGTAGCTTTAATTTGCTAAGTCAGAGCATCACATTTTAAAACGAGAGTAGATGGAAATGCAGTTTGATGCCTGAAGTGCTTGTGGTGGCTGCTGCAGTTTAATTAGTTAAATACTAAAAAGGGCTCTGCTGCTTGTATTTAATTTGGCTGTGGACCGAAGAACACTCTCGAAACCCACTCTTTTACAGTAACACTATTTCTTTTTCTGCAGGAGCAGCATTACAAAGCAATTGGAGGACAGCATAAAAGAGGCCATATGTGCAGGCAGTCACAGAGGATAAGGGGAAACACCTGTTTTTCCATCAATTACAGCCTGCAAACTCGTGGGGCATATTTATTCTGGGGGCATTACAATTGCTTGGGTAATAGTGCATGACACATTTCCAGTTTTACAGCAGACAAACCCTGAGAAGGAGCTAATCATGTCTGTACAAATGAAACACAAATATGCCCTCCTGGCCATACATGTGGTTAAACAGGGGCCCTAATGACACCAGGAGCCACCTGGGGCCAGCGGGAAGCAGTTGGGGAACAGCCACACGTTCGTGGTCACCTGGATGATTCTGTTTGCTCTGTTGCTGAAGGCAATCCAAGCAAAAAGCCCTGGGAAAATGCATAAGTGGGAGTGTGGGAGAGGTGGAAACCCGCAGAGAAATGGCAATAATCTCTCTATTTGGTAAGGACAAAGTCCAACTCAAGTATTTTACTGATGGCAATAGAAAGAGGTATTTCTGGTGGTGGGTCCCCCTCCCCATGGTTTACCCCTGCCACCCCCGGGTTTGATTTCATCCTAGGTTTTCCCCTCCCTAGTTCTGCTGCCAGTTACCCCCTGGACACACCTGTTACTTCATATACATGATGTCAATCTCACCTGGTTCTTACCCCTAGTTCCAGAGAATTCCCTGTTCCTCAGTGTCTTGTTGGTCTAAGTGACCCTTTCCACTCCCCATGCCCTTCCTATAGGGAGTTAGATCGTGGGTCTCACCTTTCTCCCCTCCCCACTGTGACCTGATTGGTAAAGAATTGTAACTCCCCTCGGGTTTAAATGTAAGAGCAGGCTTCGCTCGCTCTCTCTCCTTGTTCATCCCCTGGCTTGGGACAATAAACCTGAGAAACTGGACAAGAGCGAGCCTTCTCTAAGTTCTTGCCTCGAAACCTCGACACCATAACATCCTTACAGCCTTAGAGGAACAGTTCTGAACTGCACTGGCTCCCGAGACTGCTGGCAATCTCGGGAACAGCATTTTGGCACCAAGCTGGTAGCAGAGCTAGCTGGGATTCTACTGGTGCAGTGTCAGGTATTTTTGGGGTTTATATTCTGGGGGTTTTTTTTGTGATCCTGATAGAAGAAGTGAACAAAGAAAGAAAATATTTTAAGGAAACATTTTATCACCTTTATCTACAAACCTGACATTGTGTTACACTTTAAATAATATTTTACTTACGGTAATGATTTTATTTTCCTTGCTAGCAAGCTCTTCAATAAATCCCTATAGGAGGATGAATAAATTCATAAATCTGTTGTTGATTTATTTCAATAACGGCATAATTAATATTTAGCGTTGATGAAAACATTTCTGAGAATTTAAAATTGCTGTTTTAGTTTCACGTTTATTTTAAAGGGGGTGGTTTTGTATGAGTATTTTTAGAAGACTAAGTACACTGATTAATTATTTTAAATGGCTCTTATGCTGTGTTCTACCTCTTCATGTTCCATTTCAAGTAGGACGAAACAGAGAAAAGACCGGAAAGAACAAAGAATATGAATACATGATAGAAGAGAAAAAATACATGGAAAAACAGATTAAACCCCATTCAGAGCTATATAAAAAGCTGCATTTAAAAAATATCTTGTCTTTTCGCCCTTTTTTTTTTTTAAGTAATGAGTGGGTAACAAAAAATGACAATAAATGATGATTTTAGGTTAAAATTTCAGGAAAGCTTTCTTGTTGAGGAAAGGCTAGTCTCACTGAAGAAAACTTGGAGAAACTAAATTGCCACTTCTCCTTACCAAAGCCAATACTGGGTCTATAATATACACAGATAAGAGAAAAGAATCACAGAACAGAACAGGATGACCAAGGTTGCAAAAGACCCTTAAGTCCAGCCCAGCACTGCCAAGCCCACCACTCAGCTACACCTCTAAACTTGCTTAAAATTGGTTTCATTTATTCATAGAGCATAAAATTCCTGTCCTCGTCATTTCACTGCTTAAAGGACTTAATTTTGGCTTGTATTATGCCAATGAGGAATAAGTCTAACAATCCTTAAACTGAAATTAAAACATCCCCACGTTGGTTTGGCCAATACAGCATCAGGCTGCAGATAAGCCAGGCCTGTGACTGGGTTTTGCTGCCCCTTGGGGCAGTATCTCAAATGTCTCTGGCCTGTCACAACCTGGGTGACACTTGGCCACACATCGTGCTTTTGGGTGCTTCCAAGGGCTGCCTGTTTACTTTCATCTAATAACTCAAGGGCTGCTTTCTATAAAATTATTACAATCTAGTTTCAAAGGTGCAAGTGTTTGGTGTACTGAAGTACCCGTGACAGTCAGAAAAGATTTCTTTAAATATTCTTTGAGTCCAGGTTCAGCTGTGATAAAGTAATGGTGTTTGAAAGTAAATCGCTCAGCCCTGTCCAAAGCTGATAAAACCACAAAATCAGTCCTTCTATTTGTGTGTCATGCATGTGCTTGGAAGCATTTTTACCAGCGCTGTGGCAGCCAAAGCAAACACAATTTTTAAGGGTAGGGTATGCATTTTAGAAAATGCTTTAAAGATGCAACAGCAAATTCAGAGGTTTTCCACAATGCATGGTCATGCACCCCTCCATCTAACACCATCCCATAGAAGGTCCATCCAGGACCTCCAGGTTCCCTGGGTCTCCAATGTCTTCATCAGAGACTTTTCCTGAGCCCCTCCAGTGGTGCTGAATGCTGGGACAGATACAGCCACGTCCCAACAGAGTGGTGAGGAGACCTCTCAGAAGACCTTTCAGTTTTAGAAGTCTCCCTGATGTCAGCAGGGCCAGGGCAGCTCCATTTGCTGTGGCACAAGACACTTAATCACAGGATCATGTATTTCAGCCCATGAAGTGGGAAGCACAGGTTTTCCTTCTAATTTTTGCTTCTCACCATCCTACCCTTATTTTTAAGCAGTAATAAATTATTGTCAATTAAATTGAATTAGTTAAATGAAATTAATTTTCCCCAAGTTGTATCTCTTTAGCCTGCGACAGTAATTGGCAAGTAGTGATCTCCCTGTCCTTGTCTCAACCTATGAGCTGCTGCTGCTGCTTCTTTCTTTCCCACCACGCTTTAGAGAAGGATGAGGGAGAGAGCAGCAGCGTGGAGGCGTGGCAGGCAGTTCTGGTCATCCCACCACACATATGAAGGTATTTAATAACTTTGTACCCTTAGCACTTAATACTCTTTTTATTTAGGGTGACACCTTTTCCAGAAAAGGTTCTCCTGAATCATACTGTTGGGTGTTTTTGTGTTTTTATATAACCCACATGAGATCCTGTTGCTAAGCAGAAAGCAAAATCAATATAGAAGGCAAGCCATACCAGCTCATCTTTGAATTGCTGTAGACATTTCACTTTCTTGTAACTGCTTCTCTTTTAATAGTTTTCTTCCATAAAAATCTGACTTGACTTTGTGACTAGTATTCTGTATTTTACTATATTCTAGAATATGTCACATAAGACATTGTGCTATTTGGCTGAAATGTACCACTTTGATGAAACTGCTAAGACAACCTTCATTATTAAATTACCTTCTCTAACTAATGAGTGAAATGAGATCAATTTTAATTGGAGACTCCTTCAGCTACTCTGCCAATATCTGTAAGTCTCCTTCTCCTCCAGCCAAATCACAGCAACTTTTGCTGAAATTATATATTGCAGAAAATTTCTTACTTTCAGTCACAAGAACCACTTTAAAGCTTGCTCTCCACGTCAAGTAAATAAAAAGTTTATTTTATTTTTCTAACAGAATACAATCATTGAACAATCAATCTCCTGTATCATAGCTGCCAGGAAGGGTCATACAGGTGAGTGGAGATCTTCCTTTGTAACTCCTCTTTCTCCTTCTCATGGCTCTGGCAGAAGTGTCCTGTTCAGGCCAGCAAATCTGATGTATGTTATAGTCCCAGTTATTGTAGCCATGTTTCCTTTACAATCATAGAATCATTTGGATTGGAAAAGCCTTCTAAGATCATCAAGTTCACCCTCTACCCAACACTGCCAAGCCCACCACAGAACCATTTCCCTTAGTCCCACATCTACATGTCTTTAAATCCCGCCCCGGGATGGTGACTCCATTACTGCCTGGGGAAGCCTGTTCCAACACTTGACAATTCCTTTGGTGAAGAAATTTCTCTTAATTTCAAATTAAACCATCCCTGGCACAATCTCAGGCCATTTCCTCTTTCCTATTGCTACCAGATGTTTATCTTCCATGGGGTCTGGACTAAGATTATTGTTTTGGTGCACTGTGTAGTATTGGCTTTTGATATGACAGTGCTGCTGATTGTGAAACTCACCTTGTCTATGTTTTCAGTACTGCAATCACCTTCATACTTCATGAGTCATCTAGTGGAACATTTTCCTACATCTTGATCCTTGCCTGAGGAAACAGGCATTGACAAAGCCTTTAGGAAAATGACATGAGCCCTCAGATCCTGGAGGCTGCTCCTGCCAAGTGTGAGGGAAAAGTATCCTTAGCTATGGTTCTGCTGAGCTCCTCTTGAGCTGTGTCATCACAGTGTGCAGATTCCCTGCTCTAGTGTCCAAAACTGGTCTCCAGACCTAATTTTCTGTCACTCCACCAGGCTAACAGGAAAGCGGGTCTGTAACTCTAATTTGGAAATTGTCCTGCTGGGTAGGCTTTGCTGTGATTCTGTAACACAGCAGCTCTCTGGCCCACACGGCGCTGCTGGAAGAGCCGGCTGCTGCCTACTCAAGGCTCACGTAGGCGCCTGAGCCGCCTCGCTGCACGGCCAGAGCCATCTCAATCCTGCAGTGCCGGCCAGAGGCGCCGCTCAGCTGGAAGCTGCAGGACTTGCCGGAGGGCAGCGTCGTGAGCTGGTAGTGCTGTGAGTGGGGCAAAAGCAGCCAGGCCGCCGCCACCAACATCTGCATCCAGCAGGTGACCCTCTGTTCCCATAGGGGGCTTGGAGGTACTCTCACATTTATGCATTGTTCAGAAAGCACCACTGATCTCCCTCTGACAATTTGGCTGCTGCCTGGGCACAGTTCCATAACAGGAAATCAAAGCATTCCCCCAGTGCTCAGAAATTCTGTTGGGAGGGTGTGCACCACCTGCTCATGGCCATGGGCACTCTGACAGCACTGTCTGTGCCATGTGGTCCTGCATGGCTCATCTCTACGTGCTGCTTTCTGCACTGTGCTCTGAATTGTGGACATGTCTGAAACGACCTGTCTAAATTGATACCAGCGCTGTTCACTCCATGGACCAGCATGGGCAGCAGCATGACCAGAACAGTCAGTGACATCCCAACCCCTGAGCTGGTGCCTAAGGGGCCAGGGCGTTCATCCTCAGCCACAACAAGGAGGAGATTGGACAGAGAAATGTTGCTGACTGTCTGGTGTGTTCGTCCAGACTCTGAGCTACGAGGACACTCATGCTATCACACTGCACATGCATTTCAACGTGGTGTGAAGCTCTGGACAAACCCAATCAATCAAACAGCCTCAGTTCACCCTCTCCCTTCAGACAGTAGGATTGACAACCATGCTGCTAAATCTCTTTTCTGTTGGAAAAATCAACTGCTTTACTTCTTTAGGCTGGAAATTCCTCTCAGCACTTGTGAAAAAAAAAAACCAAACCCAACAACCATACCAAAAATATTCCATCCTGAATACTCAGAACAGAAATAAATGTCTCATGATTGAGCAGATATAGCACAGCTTTTGCCAGATTAAAAGGATGATTAATTCACACACTTTATACTTACAAGTTATTTTGGAAAGAGCATGAGCAATATATGCCTGGAAATTCCCAATTAAATTCTAGAGTGTTGGAGTGAGCAAGCCCACACCCACAGGAGCAGATGTTTGTTTGCACTATCAGAGTATCATGTATCACCTACACAACTGACTTCAGAGACAAGAGGGATGGTTAAATGGCTCTGTGGTATTCAAAGTGACCGTAGCATTCATTTGAACACTGCACTTCTCAGAATAAACAGTTCTCGATGAAAATTTCAGAACAAAATGCCAATGAGAGAGAGAGAGGGAGAAGAAAATTCTCACCCTATTTTCTGAGTGTAAGCTTTTGTGCTGATATTTTTCCTGGAGCTAAAAAAAAAAAAGGTCAGGGCGGGGAGTGTAGGGGAAAATGGAGAAAAAAAAACATGTTGAATGTGGTGTCAGCCACCTGATAGTTTTCTAATGACTTCTGTGGGTTTTAGTAGGTTGGAGATCATCTCTGATGCAATTCCCTGGCCTCACTGGCATCCTGGCATCCAGGTCCCCTTCTGGATTTTGGGACACTTGTGTGTCTGCTCCTCTGTCTGTGTGCTACTTCTCCTCTTGTCTTGCCTTGCCTTGCCTTCCCTCCTTAAACTGATGAAATTTAAGAGGTGTTGTGTCAGCATCTTGATGTTTTTTTCAGGTAGCTTCCTTGAACAAAAACCCATCCGGGCTGCCAGAGCAATTGATGTTCTGAGACGGGCAGCCTGGTATCTCATTTGTCTGTTCCATGGTCATCAGGTGCTTGTGTGCCCCCACCATGGTGTCCATCTTTCTGGGTGCCTCACTGGCTGCAGATCCAGGGCAGGTGATGGTCCTTGGAAAGGTGGGAGAAGCTGTCAGTCCTCATTTCTACCTCTTCTTTTGCCTTGTGCAAGCAATGGAAGAGGAGTAAGCACAACCAAACACAGAGCTACAAAGCAGAATTTTCTACTGGTGCAAGGTAACAAAACTCCCAAATCTATTCACATATGAAGTTTCACCAGCATTTCTAGGATCAGTGTGCCAGCTCTTAGTATGGAAAGAAAGCCAAAAATCATAGATCTGTTCAACTGAATAAATAATGACATATGTTCTGGTTTTACAAATGCTAAGAATATCTTAAGGAGAAAAGATTTTTTTTTAATATGTACTCTGACAGTGTGACATAATTTCTTTGGGAGGATGGCAAGTTAAGAGATAAAACACTAAGACAACATGATTCATCAACTTAGTCTTTACAAGGAACAGAATTGTTATTTATTTTTTATTCAGAGAGAAACTGGAGGAACAGGGAGATGCCATGACTTTGCAGTGACCATGCAGCCAGGCAGATAAAATCTCAGCACCCAGGGAACAAACCAGTACTTTATCCAGACACTGAGTTAACTTAAAAATTCAGTTTCATTTCTCATATCCATTGGAAGCCAGTTTTCAAGCCTTGAAGTAGCTTAGTTAGCTCTTAATTTTTCCACTGGAGCAAGATGTTTTTACCCACCTGAAGGGAGGAGAAGGTGGATGTTTACTGACAAGCAACAATCACTACGGTGCAGAGCTTTGAAATCTCAGGCTCTAGTCAGCATTTTGCTGACACCAAGTAAAAGTCAACAGATGTCCACCAAACAGCAGCAATATATTCATTTTTGGGGAAAAAAAACCCAGCAAACAGCAAACATTGGTATCTACTGAAACCTAATTTCTAGGATTTCTTCAAAATCCTCTTCAAACTGTACTGAGGGCAGAGATAAAATAATGTAGATATGTCAAGTCCCATCTCTGATCATGTTGGCATCATTTTGGTTAAAATGTGGTCTTAGATTTTAATTCCCCCTCCAAAATCATAAAACCATAGAATTAAAGAAGCATCAAAACATCAAATCATAGAATCATAGTCATAAAACCATAGAATCATAGAATGGTTTGGGTTGGAAGGGACCTTAAAGACCATCCAGTTCCACTGGACATCTTCCCACCAATGGCAGGGACATCTTCCCCTAGACCAGGTTGGTCAAAGCCTTGTCCAACCTGGCCTGCAGCATTTCCAGAGATGGGGTATGCACACCTCCTCCGGAAACCTGTGCCAGTGCATCGCCACCATCACAGTGAAGAATTTCTTCAAATGTCTATTTCTCTTAAACCAATTTTTTTATCTGAAACTAGGAAAATCCATTGCTGTGTTGCTTTGACAGCAACCCTGCCTGGTTTTTCCTTGTGTGGCTCTAGGGACTGCCAACATGTGTGGGTTCATGTCCTGAGAAGAGCACAGAGACCCTCAGAATGCAGCAGCAAGGGTGCCAGCAGGTTTTTGGGAATGTGTGGCCCCTCACCTGCCAGTGGTAACCCCATGTAGCCCCCAGTCTGCTGCTGGATGCAGCAAAGGGGCCAGGGCAGCTCTGGGACAGAGGTCTCTGTTCAAGGCATTTATTTGGGTCATTGTGAACCCATTTTTATCTGCTGCACTCCTGTGACATAAAGAAGTGCTTGATCCTGGCCTTTTTTATTTTTAAGGATCCATTGTGCTCTGTCAGGGCAAAGCTGGTTCTGCCCTGTTTTTCTCTTCCCTTTAATCTGAAGTAGATGAGAATCAAGACTGCTCTCTGGCTTCTTGTCTGCTGTGCTAAAAAGAAGGCTGGAGAACAAGGCACAAGCAGGAATGATGAAAAAAAAAAAAGAAAAAAATTGCATGAGAAAAAGCAGAAGCCCTAAACACAAGTTTTTTGTGTGAAAACACTTGTTGGCTGCTTGTTTGCAGTGCTTCGATTTAAACAATACATGAAAGGCAGCAGCCCGAATCCTCCCAGTTGGAGCCTTGGGGAGACCAAGGGAAGTGCCACAGCTGCTGCTGCTCTGTGCTACTGAGCAGACCACAAGATGCTCTTGTTTAAATATATTTTTAGATCTGGAAACCTCTGCTTCTTTCCCATACTCAGCATTGCTGCACCAGGAGTGCTGTCAGAAGAAATTCAGTTTCTGTGCTCCCTTTTGCTGTGACTTTATCATCTACAGCTCTAAGGTCTGCTCAACATTTCCAGCAAAACCTTATTCTCCAGACTGTCTTGATGTTTTTTTTAAGCACTGATGCCACCCGTAAAATTTCAGAAAAGTAAGATGATTAGTCCTGCTTGTAAGTAACTTCTAGGGAAAAGTCAGCTACTCTGCATTCAGCATATGCTCAAGCAGTTTTCTTCAAATGCTTGAAATTTCATCTCCAGCTTCCTGTGGATGAACAGGTCACATCTAAACTGTGTCATAACTGAAGTGACACCAGAAAATTATAGATATCAGAAACCTGCAGACTGTGTTAAATATGGAAGACTAAAATTAGCACTGAAGAAAATAGAGAAGGTGAAGTGAGATTTGTGGTAAAAGCATTGTGGTAGTGGAGGATACCTTCTGTCACTACTTTTGGGAGGTGTGTTTACCAGGAATTTTGGTGTTAGCTCTGATCTCAGTTGTCATCTGCCACTGCTAAACAGTTTGCAGTTGTCCTCCTACCCCTGTTTCTAGGGATAAACAGCACCTCTGAGCCCTTCTGGTTTCCAAGCTGGTTGAAAGCTTTTTTAGAGGAAAGGTGTGGGTAAAGGAATCAGCGGTGGCCACCACTGTCCAACAGGACATGGGGTCACTGCCAACATCTCCACTGCCCCATGGACACTACTGGCCTGGCAGACCATTAACTTTCCCTGCTGGATTCATAAATATTGTCTCATTCTTCTTAAATATTGCAGTAGCACTGTGCTCCTCCATGCATGCTTGAAAATTATAGAAGTAATTAAAAATAATGTTCCCAACATGAAGGTAAGAGCAAAATAACCAAGCTAAGCAAGCTGTCGGATTAATAACATTAAGTTATTTTTCAGTGAGCCCTGATTCCTTTTAAATCAATTGTGAGCTTGAAGGAAGAGATTTCTTTCTGTATACTGAGTCTTCTGCCTAATTGCTGCAGCTAACCCATTTCAGGCAGGCTACCTTTCCCCTGCTTGCTCCCCATGAGAGAAGCAACAGCTTGTTCTTATGAAGAAGCATTTCTCTTGATCTCTGTAGTGCCTCTCATCCTAATTGCAGCTATCTCATTTAAAACATCTCCTTATCTTACCAATTAGAAATCAGCCCCAGGGTTTGATTCCTGTCCTCTCAGCTCCCCAGCAGGGAGCTGGAGGCTTGCAATCAAGCTTGAGCCTTGTTCCCTGTCTCCTGAGCTGACAGGCTGGTTCAGAGGGACTGATGAAGGCAGATATTATTTGTGTAAGGTCCCTATCAGCAAACCCAAGACACAACCCGCAGATACACACCTGCCAGCATTACAGCTGACAAGCTGTGCCATAATAGCTGCTCACTGTTACAGTGCTCTCTAATTAAAAAAAAGGAAAAGGCAAGAATTAAAAAGGAAAAAAGAAAATAGAGTGGAAGCTTTCTGCATACTAAACACCCTCCACTTCTCAGCATGGATGCACAGACACGTTTCAAGTTTTCCCCAGGGACGGGGAGCAGACGTGTTGCTAGATGTGGCCATGGGAGCAGAACCTTTCTGAAGTCACTGATGATAGCTAACAGTGTTGGGTATGGGTCATAGAGATGGGGCACTGCCTTTCAGAGGCTGGAAAAAGCTTGGATGTACTTCCTCCAAGGGCTGGGAGGACAGGGCATGCTTCCTCAAGCCTTTTTCAAGAGACTACCCTTTCATTTCAGTTCAGACCTGACTTTTTTCTTCGTCCCATATTTCCTCTTGGAGTCTGACTCAACAGGCCAGTTGTCTCACTGCAAATCTGGATAATTTCTTTTTCTAAAATAAAAAAAAAGGACACAGATCAATTTATTTGAAACATACATGCAAGTGCAGGATTTACATATAACCCCCACTGTCTGCCAAGAAAGAGAAAAAAAGCCCCCAACATTTAAAATCAGTCTTTTTCACTGATGGCAGAACAGTGCTTAGTATTCAGGACACTGCATCTGAATACATTGAGTAAATTATATGTGCCAAACTATTCATGCTTCGCCTGACTACAAGATTTACTCACACAACCAGTCACAGAAATGACATAATAAGAAACGTTCAGCGTATTTCCAGAATACAAATATCCTGGCTGGAAAGCCAGCCTGCCAAGGTGGCTTGTGCTCCAGAAGAGGAGGGATCTACTTCTGCTGTAGGTACTCATTTAGGGAATCCAAAATATGGCATCCAAGGCAGATCTGGTATTTCATACCTATATGATCCAGGCAACCCGTGTTTCTCTGCATACAGAAATATCAGTTTTTCCTTTATCCCACCCAGGGTTCTTTCCTGATCAAACAGTCTTAAGATGATTAAACTGGATGTGTCAGTAGGTCTGAGAACTTGTACCATTTCCTGCAGAGCTGGTGGAGGGAAGCTCTGCCAGTTGGATGCATGTACAACCTTCCATGGGGGCACTTCAGGGCTACACTCAGGGAAACAAAATACACCATGCAGTAGCTACTAAAGGAAGGTAACAAAGAACAGTGTTTTCAAGTAGCTTCTACAAAAAAACAGACAGAAGAACCCTACCTGAAAGGTTTGGTTGCATTTCTGGTTCTAGCTCACACTCTGAAGGTTTCAGCCATGTGGAAACACTGATGGATGTTCTGTCTCTGATAAGTGTCTGACACAAGCCACCCCAAACTGAGCTTGAGGCTTGGTTTGAAGGGTCAAATCTCTTTAAACTGAAATCAAACTGAATGAGGGACAATCCTCTGGTTGTGGGAGATGATAACCTGAAGCAGCCTTTACACACACACATTGCCTGCCAGAGGCAATGTGGGAGAGGCAGATACTCCAGAAACTCCACAGGGATGGCAGCTGTTTTCATAACTCGTGTTGCACATGCTCTCTTAAACCACATTTTCCCTTCTGTAGCATTACCCCTGTAGTGTAGCTTTGGAGAAGACTGAAAACCTGGATGGGAAGACAAACTGAGCTAGACTGAAGCAAGCTGGCCAGCCAAGTCCCAGCCTCTGTCTGCCATTCGAGCTTGTTGCCTCCTCCCACCTATCCAGCATGTTCCAGGGTGCTCCAGAGGAGCCCACCATCAGCAGGTGGCTGGGAAATGGATGCCAATGAGATTGAAAGAGCAAGCAGACAGGCTATTCAGTATTTTCTGGTTCCGAGGGAAGGTCCAGAGACAGCTGGTCACAGCCAAGGGTGGGTGTAATACCATGTCTTGCCTATAAAATGTGGGGAGGACTTAAGAGGAAAGCATTGGGTGTGTGGTGTGGCCCATAATGCCCATCATCTCACCATATGAAATATACACAAAGAACAGTAAGAAAGGGCTGGTGAAGGCAGTTTGGAAATGGGGATAAATAATCCTGGAGAGTGGAGAGCAGAGCAGGGTTTGTGTCACAGCAGATGGCAAGTTTGGTGGTGGCTGAGAGAGCTGGGGTTGTTTAGCCTGGAGAAGAAAAGGCTCTGAGGAGATGTTAGAACCACTTCCTGTGTTAGAGCACTTCCAGAGCTCTAAAAGAGCTGGAGGGGGAGTTGAACAAGGTCCTGGAGTGAAAGGACAAGAAGAATGGCTTCAAACTGGCAGAAGACAGGGTTAGGTTAGATACTGGGAAGAAAATCTTGACTGTGGGAACAATGAAACACTGGAACAGGTTTCCCAGAGAAGCTGTGGCTGCCCTGTCCCTGGAAGTGTTCAAAGCCAGGCTGGATGAGGCTTGCAGCAACCTGGTCTACTGAAAGGTGTCCCTTGCCCATGGCAGGGGTGAGACTGGATGGTCTTTAATGTCCCTTCCAACCCAAACCATGCTGTGATGCCATTATTCTTTAATCTGCATCTTTCTTTTGCCTCAGGCAAGTGAAGATGCAGAACATTAGGTCCAGCCTCAGATGATGGGTGAGAAGAGTAAGAATCTTATTTCTACACATACACTCTGCATAGGCTGCACACCACACTTTTTGTATTTATTGAAGCATGATTTTTGTGAGATGTGCCATCCTGCAGGGAAGCAAAGACTAAAGCTAAGATCATTAATCATTAATACTAAGTAGATGCAGCTTGTTAGTTTGCATTTCACCATGTAATTATCTCTGACATGAAGCATTCTCAGAAATGCTGGGCTGCTATTCCTCTGCACATCCAACCTGAAAAGACTGTGGAAAAGAGGGCAGAGGCCAATGACATGATGCTGGGAGCATTGCTCACTCATTTGTGGGGCAAAAGCTCAGCCACAGACATTTTATTCAGAAGCCTCCTTCATGTGTGTGTTGGTGAGAACACACTGACAGCAGCTCTGAAATTAACTGCAGATTGGAGCAATTAATCTGAATTTACATACAATGTGTTCAAGGATTTCACAGGCAATTAATGATCCTAAATCTTATCTTCCCAAATGAAGTCCCAGCAAATTCCTCCGGGATCCTCAGCCACAACCTCCTATTGCTGGGTCCAGGACTGCAGCACCCAGGTTTACCTCTGTCAGTGTTCTTGTACAGACTTATTTGCTCATGGATTCATCACACCCACCCCAGGAACTCTCCTGAAGCATATGACAAGATGATACACAGGGCTACCCTCCCCCCTTTCATCTTCTTGATTGCTCTATTCAAAGCAGTCATTCAGCTCAGAGTTAAGATGGCTTTGTGCAGAATTTTTTAGTAAAATCTGAGTCTTGAAAGACAGTGACAGTTCCACCCTGCAGGATGGATCCCCCACTGAACAGACACAACGCAGGCAACTTGCCCTGTCTGCTTGTGGAAGCGTGAAGAAGGGTTCACACTTGCTGGGAAGTGACAGTGACTCAACCAGGAGGCTGATCAGCCCTTGTGCCATCAACTGGTAACCAAGCAAAATTGTCTCCAGCCACGAAGGTTTTGCTAAATTACCACAGGATTCTGCAGGAGATCAGTGAACATATTTGGAAAAATAAGTCTCTGTTCATCCCTAGCCAGGAATGGTGGATGGAGCTGTGCTGGCACTGGTGTCCACAGCAGGACTGGAGGATGAATGAGGCAGCAGTCACTGGTGGGTGCAGGGATGGCAAGTTGGGGAAGAGATACTACATGACAGGGGTGCTGTCATACTGTTATGACCCCCTTGAATAATGTTAGGATCCCACTTCTGGAATAGTGTTAGGATCTGATTATTAAAAGATGCCTCTGCCAGAATTAGGGTGCAAACGAGACCATATATTGAAGCCAATAGTATGGATTTTATTTAACAGTAAATGTGAAGTAGAGAAAGGGATAGAGGGGGAGAGAAAGAGAGAGAGAGAGAGAGAGAGAGATTATATAGATAGTCAGTCACCACCACACAGGTTCCTGTGTTGTCCTGCTGGCCCCTCTTCCTCTGCTCAGTGAAGGGGGTCCCTGAGTATTCTTCTGCAGGTACCACTTTTATACAGTCCAAGTCCGAGGTACCCACAAGCCATACGAGCTGTTCCTACAGCTTGGGATGGAATATGTGTAAGCAGTTACTTCCTTTCCCACAGTTTGCCATGGTGGGAATTTTTGTCTGGATGAGTTACCCAGATCTGCTTCACCAGGCCTGGCATCTTCCTCTTGTTCCCTCCCTGCTTTTTCCACAGGCTGCTCAGTGGAATCTTGTCCGGCATGCTAATTCCAAGCCTTTTACCTCTGTGTAGGGCTGACATTAACGCCTTCCCGCTTGCCATCTGTGCCTGTTGTGGCAGCTCATCTTGCAGGAACATCCTCCTCTGACAGTGATTTGAGACAAATTGATGGCATTCTTTATGTCCTGGCAGGTGCAGACAGGGATCCAAAGCCTGGGAGGACCTGTCAGACTGTGGGTGACTGCAAAGCCACTGGATTTGCTGCCCACCTGCTCCTCTAGCTCTCCTGCAGAACACAAATAATCTTTTGATGCAGATATTCTGTGCCTTGCCTTGTCCAGACAGTAAGTTACCACAGAAAACACAAAACTGTTTTCATTTTTCATATCCATTGGAAGTCAGTTTTCAAAATAGCTTAGTTACTTGAAATACCTTACTTAGCATGTTCTTAATTTTTCCACTGGAGCAAGTTGTTTTTGCCCCCCTGAAGAGAAGAAAAGGTGTCTGTTTACTGACAAGCAATAGTCACCATTGTTCAGAGCTTTGAAATTCCAGGCTCTACAGAGCACTTTGCTGATACCAAGATGTGTCAAGTCCCACCTCTGCCTGTGGTCATACTGGCATCATTTTGGTTTAAAAGTGATCTTAGATTTGAATTCCTCCTCCAAAATCATAGAATCATAGAATCATAGAATTGAAGATGCATTGAAGCATCAAGTCATAGACACACAGAGTCACAGAAACATAAAATTGTAGAATCATAGAGTGGTTTGGGTTGGAAGGGACCTTAAAGACCATCCAGTTCCACTCTGCCTGCCAATGGCAGGGACATCTTCCCCTAGACCAGGTTGGTCAAAGCCTTGTCCAACCTGGCCTGCAGCATTTCCAGAGATGGGGTATGCACACCTCCTCCAGAAACCTGTGCCAGTGCATCACCACTCGCATTGTAGAAAACTTCTTGCTTTTCTCCAGTCTGAATTCTTGGGGATTTTATTCCAGGCGGTGTTAGAAGTGCAGTTAGGACAGCAGAGTTTCACTGATGTCCCCACCTTGCACCCATCCCTCCCTTAGCCCACCCTGCTCTCAGAGAGGATGCACTGAGCTGCCATTAACTAATGAGAAACCTCTTTTTGTGAGATCCCTCTGCTTGCCCTGCCACAATGAAAACATCAGGGAAGGCAATCTGGTGCTGCATGACTCAGGGGCAATCTGTCAGGCATGCAGGTGCACCCCTGCCAACCCCTCTCACCCAGGCTGCTTGCTGCAGGCTGCTGCATGACATCCCCGCAAGCCTGCGTGTCACCATCGTGATATAATCTCCTTCCGCAGAAATTTAATTAGTGCACTGAAAGAGCTGACCTTTCCCCAGATTTTATTTTTCCCACTATGCTAAAAATATCCCACTGAATAGTATCCTTCATGTGCAAAGCACTCTGATAGCCTGTTGTAAGGGGAGAGGAATTTTAAAATGATGGTTTTGTAGAGAATGAGAGGAAGAAGCTTTTAAATACTCTTTAAAATGGGCAACATTATTTGGAATCAAAATCATTATGATTGTCTTATGCAAAAAAAAACCAAAACCAAAACCAAACCCAAACCCAAACAACAAACAAACAAAAAACCAAACAAAAAAAACCCCAGAAAACAGCACAGCATTTTATCATGGTGCATTTTACAGCAGGAGTAGTAATCAATATTGCAAGGCATTTTATGAAAGAACTTTAATTCTTAATCCGTCACTCAAAGAGAAAGGGGCTGGGAAAATTAAACTGATTTTCCAAAGCCCATCCCGCAGGCTGTCCATCTTGCAAGTTCTGTCCACCAGGATAGAAATCTCTTTCTTTATCATTTATTAATGTTGCATTTGCCTGCACTGAAAGAGCACCAGCTGATGCTGTTCAGTGTGCTAAGTGCCTATATATATGCATATATGTATAAAATGAAACTTAGATTCTTTTAGAGCACGGACTACCTACATGCAATTTGCTGGTTATCACACTGCCTCCTGACCAGTGATAATTTCCTGTTGGGAAATCTTAGTCTTCAAAGCTGCCAAGATAAGTGAAATATTCCGTATGTCCAGATTTATTATATTTATTATATTTATTTACATAATAAAACACATCTATCCTCTTTAGTTGTCCCTTTTCTACCATTTTCTTGTGAAAGAAAGTAGCAGCTGGGTGATCAAGCTGGGCCAGGATGCTCTTCTGCCCCCACAGGAGGTAGTGGGAAGCTCATTCTGAGCTCACAAAGCTCAAATCTTCATCTCTTTGACACTAAGTAAACACCTCTCCTACAAAGTAAACATGCATTTCAAATGGGGAAAATGCTTTTTCTTATGTATTTATGGAAATATTATTTATATATTAGGCAGTGCTAGTCTTAAGACACAAAACTTATCTCAGAAAACTAGCAAATTTTACAGGTGAAATAAGCCCAGATTTTCTCCTGCACCCTGTTTTTGAGAACTCTTGCATGGTATGCTTCTTTCCAAGAAAAGATAGGAAAAGAAAGTGGATCCACACTTTCAGGATTGTAACTTTTGGTGGAGTGAAAAAATAGTGAGCGTCAAAAGTCTGTCCCATGCCCGTGTAAGTTATACGAATGACTTAATCCAGCTTCATCATGGCATCATAAAACTGGCATTGAGCACAACAGCCTTCTCATTTGCTGGTAGATATTTATGATGCCTTTTTTAGCTCTTTGGCATTGCTCAGGGAATAAAACAGCAGTGTCTTGACCTTATATCTTATTTTACTGCTTCTTGCAGAAGTTTGGAAGCCTGAATGTCTGTGAGATAAAGGCAGTGCTCTTTATCCAGGGGAAATAAAGGCAATTTCCACCTCTTGGACAGCAGCAAGGCCACAGGCAGTGGGGAGGGCAGGGGTGTCACCAGGATCCTTTTGAGGATGCTTCCCCTTACCAGCTTCAGACCATGCAGGACCAAAGCCACCACCCAAAACCCACCTTCTCCTTGGGGTTTGAGCTTCTCTGAGACAAAGAGGAGTTTTACAAATAGGCTGCAAAGTGTCTGCCTGTCTGGCCCTGCTGTCAGCACTCACCCATTGTGCTGACACAGCCTTTCAGGTTTTACTAATCTACCCTCGAAGTTGCCACCCTCTTGGCCAGTAAAACAGCTCCAGCAATTTAGCTTATTTTTGTTGTTGTTGTGGCCTCTCTGCCCCCTGAAATGTTACAAATGTTTGTATTTTCAATGCACCCAAAAAAGGACAACTTTCTTCTGATTTTTGTGGCCATTCCAAGGTTACACAACAGCCCAAAGCAAAGTCATGCAGCAGCAGTACCCAGTGAGTCTTGGTGATATTACAGCATAAAACTGAATCAGGATTTTAGCAGATATAAAAGAAATGATGGATTGATTTGAACATGAAGGACTAATCCACCCTGAAAGACTTGCACTTCTCTTTATGCAGCACCTGAGATGTTATAGTAGCATGAAGACACAGTATTTGTGATAATGCCAGGTTCATGAAACACTGGTTACATGCATTAGCTGTAGCACCACAGTTTTTTATCTGTTTTGGAGGGGATAATAGGAAGAATCTGTTTCTGAAGGCACTCACATTTTTCTTGGTTGACTGATAACCTTCTTAGTGGCTCAGTGGGGCTGTAAAAGAAAATGCCTGCTCCTTCCATGTAAAGGCAGGAGCATCCCCATGTTCAACCCTCCCCTCACGCTGAGCAGCACGTGGCAGATCCCCAGGAGATGGGTTAAACTCTCCAGCACTGACCTCTTGATGCGGGAAAAATGATAGCAGGACAAACAAAACCCAGAAACAACAGGGTATTTTTCATGAAATTGTGGATGCTCCTTTAGTGTGCAGCTCCATGCAATCAAGACACTGTTAATTTAAAATTAAAATGGAACTGATGTAGAATTTACCCTTCAGTGCTTTCCCTGAGGATTGATAACATCCTGCAGGCTTGAAAGATCTGCAAAAGCAATTCATAACAATAACTGTCATGCATCAAACATCACTTTCGGGGTGGTGTTGCAACTCAAAATGTAGCCCAGCCAAAACCAGAAATATATGGTTACTCTAGCAAGGCACACCTGACCATTTATCTCCTGGGCTGTTGCTCAAACTTCTGCTTGAAGGCAGAATTTAATACCAGGGCATGCAAAGCAGAGAAAAGCCTTCAAATGCAGAGAGAGTAAGTGTCTCTCTGCATATGAAGGATAAGTCATGGAGACTGACGCAATGATCATTAGTAATTTTTCAGATATCTTTTGCATAGCCATTTTTCAATAAAATCTCTATTGGTTTATGGAGTGGAAACTTTCACAAACTCTGGGGAAGAAAAAGATAGCTAAAATCATCCTGAAGTCATCTTCAAGAGCGTTTAAAGAATTCACAAGAGGCAGCATTGAGGAGGCAGAGCTTGCTGTCCCTGCTCTGGAAGCTGATGTCCTGCAGCAGCCACTGGTCAGCTGCCATTTTTGTAGACATGTTTGGTCTTTTTGTTGTGCCTCTGTGATTTACAGCTGACACAAGGGCAAAGGCTACACTTCAGTACATAGCCTTTATTAACCAGATTATTCATGGTGGATTTGTTTCTCCTAAAGTGAAAGGAATTGCTGTTGCTCCAGCATGGGCATCAGCAAAAGACCCTGGTGTTGCAGTCAGCCATGTGTGCCTATTCAGGAAATGTGTGAAATGAAGATGGAGAGAGAGGGAAAAGGAAAAATTGGCTGCTAGTCCTAACGAAAACCTTTGCAACCCCTGCACTGAGACTTGTGTTCACTGCCATTAATATTGATAGAGGGAACATACATGGTTACCTTGATTAATATTAATAGAGGGCTAGATGGATAAGATAGCTTCCCTATAAATATTAAATAGAGCAGGCTTTCTAACTTCCATGAAGAACCCAGGTAAAATGCAGGCAGGAGGACACCAACACTGCTCTCAAACAAACATCAAAGATAGGAACATTTTAGCTTGCTAATTATGCCTATTGCTTTCCCAATACTACATCAATAAAATTCCCATTTGCCTGATGTAGAACATCATTTCCTCATGGGTTGTTGCCAATTATGGTAAAGAACTGATCAATGAAGTAATATTATGGGATTTGTGAATGTTAAAAAGTCATGCATACTTTACAGGCAATGCTTAATTCCAGCCTGCTGGAAGTGAGGCAGATATAAACCAGCCTAACTACCATGCTCTGCAGACCTTAGGAAAACCAAGCCAAATTTCTGCACTTGGTTAAGGTATAGACAGTATTGTCCCGATATTTTTAAAGCAATCAGGATATATGGACATGGACAAATATTTATGACTCTGATTATCTTCTTGCTTGCTGATGTAAATTAGTCTTCTGGGAAATGAAAGTTATTTCCCGACACACCGTTAATTGTCTGAGTCAGAACTGTGGATGATCTGTCTCCTACAAGGGTCTTATAGTTAAAACAGAGGTAAGAGCTTCCATTGCAAAGGACAATACAAGTGGGAACTGAAATATTTCATGAGTGTGAGCTCATCCTCCAGTGTGTCACAGGCACTATAGCCTAGCAAATGGGGCTCTGCATGGAAATAAAGTGTTTACTTTTCCGTTTGGATCAGGTTGATGGATTATTCCAGCCATTGACATTATCTCTGCAAACAAGGACTGCCTTGGACTGGCAGTCAGGATTTTCAAGGTAATGAATGTTGTTGGTGCCCGAGATCATCCCTGACCCCGTGTCAAGGGTATGGAATGACTGATGCACTCCCACATCCCTTTTTCTGATGAATGAACTGATCCTCCCAGCTCTGCAGCTGGCACCAGCCCAGGGTCCCACCTCACAAACCCCCACAGATGATGCTTAGTACAGGGTACCAGTTTTGGCAAGCCACCACAAAGCCAGGAAAGAAGGGAGCTATGAAACCAGGGCATTCCCAAGATGTTTCCTTGCTGTTTCTGTTTCTTCATGCTGTAACCAGTCCATGTATAACCATGGTAAGTAGGGCTGCAGTTGTAATCACACAAACAGGTTTGTATAGCCACCTGCAAATGAGCTGAACTATGAGGAAAACCTCTAGGATGCATTCAGATATGCTTATCTCTTTGCCAGTGGGACATCTCTTCTCATGACAAACTTCCTGGGTAGTTTGAACGGTATGTAGCCTTGGCCTGAAAAGGAGTTGCAGGGGTGGTGATCAGATGCTGAAGCAGGATGATACCTGGGAACACAGATAATTTCCAGCTGGCCCTAGATGCTCTAGATGTTCTAGAGCAATTTTAAAAATAAGAATTGGTGTCGTACTTTCACAGACTTCTGTTTGATTGAAATGTCATTGATGGGCAAGATGAGACAAATTAACATCAGATTTTAAAGTTCTGGCTTAAAACCAGACAACATGGCAGCCCATACTCCCACTCACTAGTGCAAAGCAGGTAGCTTGAACTTTGGTTCAAGAGATCCCCAGAGGTAAATCAGCATCCAACTTGTCTTCACAAGTGTCTCCCACATGTCCTGGTAAAGCTGTGATAGCCCCACACCAAGAGTCTGCCACAAGCATCACCTTTACAAGGAAGGGCCAGTATGTGTATCATGGATGTTCACATTAATGGAAATTCTAGTGACATTGGTGGCTAGACTTTGATCAGTGCTTATCAATACTGGGTTCTCACTGTCTTCCAATGAGCCTTTTGCTATTCAGATCTTTCCCCTGCATGGCCCCTTCTCAGAAGTTACAAGTAATAGGACAAGAGGAAAGAGCCTAATGTTGCTCCAGGAGAGTTTAGTTCGGATGTTAGGAAAAATTTCTTCACTTCAAAGGGTTGTCAAGTGTTGGAACAGGCTTCCCAGGGTGCACTTACCATCCCTGGAGGGATTTAAAAGACATGTAGATATGGCTTGGGGATATGGCTTAGTGGTGGACTTGGCAGTGCTGGGTTAGCAGTTGGACTCAATGATTTTGGAGGACTTTTCCAACCTAACCTTAGAAGATTTTTCTGACCTGAATGATTCTGTGATACTGTGATTCTCCTGTTTGTTCCCTGCTTTGCAGAGCCTGCCCTGCCAGTGGAGGCAGCGAGGCTCCTGGTCTGCTCAGAGACTCTGCACTCACAGTGATGATTGAGGAGAATGCATGTGCTCAGCCTGAACCAACTAATTCTCATTTATGCAATGATCTCATGAGTTTTTTCCCAACAGCATAATGTTTTGTTGACTTCGCCCCCAGTTATTTTCATGCAAAGAAACCCTGCTTGGATTCCTAATATGTTTCTGTGCATTTAGACAGTAAGTTTTTATCTGGTCCTGGCAGAAAGTACTATGTGTTTTAACAGCCTGCTCTGTGAGGAATGGCAACAAATTCAACTCTCTGTGCTGTTTCTCCTGATGAATTATTTATCTCAACTTATTTCTCAGGAAAAAAAAAAAAAAAAAAGAAAGATGTTGATGTGCTCTCTGCACCACCTAGAGAGTACCTTCAAACAGAGCCCCTCCTCCTCTCTTCTGCTGAAGTTGCTGCAGAACAAACTCATGGAGCTGACCACCCCCATCACCAGATGTTTCCCGACAACTTTCACCTGCCCTGCAAGAAGGGAATTCTTCTGGGTCACCCAAGGCTTTGCACAACAAGCCCAGTGCATCCTGACATAAAGCTGGGTCCTGCCATGGCACTGCATGGTGCTAGGAGAGAATGAGGCCAAAAATACATACATGAATTCTTAAAATAGAATTTCCTTTTTAAAGTAATTTTTACTGTTTGTGCTAATGGCTTCTATTCTGGAATAATTTCTTCCTCTTCCTGTATCATTTTCCATATCTTATATAAATTATGCCGCTTCCTAATCCCCATAAAACAGGTTACAAAGCTTTCACAGACTTTGATGGACTCAGAAACAGAGAAATTTTTAACAGAGGAGCACTAATTAACCCATTATTCAAATGAGGCAGAAATCCTTCCACTGCTGTTAGGAGCATAGTGATGCTCCGGGGGAGCACTGGATCTGTAGCCCCTTGCCTGGGCTTGGAACACAGGGCCAGGGCTGTGGCCAAAGTACTGGTGTGCAGCCCATCAGCCACTGCTCTTCCCACTACTGGGAGAGCCTGGAAAAAAGAGACAGCTCCAGTGGCTTGTCCATGCTGCTGAGGCATAAATCAAGAAAATTAGTGCTTGTAAGACAATTCAGTCTCTTCTGGTCATGGTCTGCAAAATGCTGTCACCCCATTTTAACCAACAGGGAGTACAAAGAGTACATCACATCATCTCATGTGGAAGATGGACTTCCCTAACCTAATTTATATAGACTTTTCTATAAAACACTAAAAACTGTGTTTTGCTACCATGCCTTGGAGGCAACATTGAGAAAACATCAGCAGAAATGCAGAGGAAATTACTATCAGGTCCTCTTGATCTTCCTAAAGGCAATGGGGTGTGAGTTACAGGTTTCACAGAGCCAGTTTTCCTCAAGGTTTACAATGCAGCAAAAAGCACTGGGCATCCTTTCCATGGCATCAGTGCAATTTGGCTATCCTCTGTCAGGCTGTACAGCTCTATCTAAACCGTGTCTGGGAAGAGCAGGAAAGGACAGGGCTGTTTTTGAGATGTTTGCAGCTTGATGGAAGAGAGAATGGGGTTGGACAAGCCTGCAGAGATCTGATTGCTGCTTTGCAGAGGATCATGGGAGGTTTGAGACAATATAAATCAAACAGTCATGGAAGGGATTATGAAATAGGATTACTGGGAAGAAACATTTTCTGCAGAGAAGAGAATAAACCTTAAATGAAAGTGGACTCAAACGAGAATTACCAGAAGACCAGCAGAGATGATAGGCAGTGCTGGAAGGTATATCTCAGTCGTCTGAAGCGTGATAAAAATACCTCCACGAGTTTAGAAGCAAAAATTTTCAACAGGTTCATTTGAGTCCCTTTTTAAACCAAGCTTAGCCAGAGTGAAAATGGGGTTTATTAAGTCATCTCAGCATGGAGAAACTGAGTTTTGTGATACCTTTATCAGGGCTGGATGCAGCCAGAGCCTGCAGGAATGCTCACACTGTGTCTATATTCACAGAATCACAGACACAGGGAATCATAGACTAGTTCAGGTAGGAAAAGCCCTCTAAAATGGTCAGCTCCTACTGTTAACACAGCACAGCCAAGCACAGCACTAAACCATGTCCCCAGGTGCCACATACTCATCTTCATGTGCCTACACACAGGATGGTAGGACCAAAACCCACATCACTACACACTGGGCTTCTCCAGGTCCCTCCAGTGCCCACTGAAGCCCAGCAGCACTGTGTCTGCTGTCACCAGGACGAGCCTGGCTCTCACAGTCTGACCAGAAGTAGGGCTGCCCCAGCATTAGCAACCCTTTATGCCAGCTACTGAAATACCTCTGATTTATTTTCAGCGGTCTGGCTGCCAGTATAATGGGAGGAAAGCAAAAACTAGCCTGCTTTTAAATGAAAAGCTGTTTTTACATTATCCTGGCTGTACCCAAGGCTGTAGCCATCCCTGTGAAAACAGCCACATCCCTTGACTTGCATGCAGCAGAGAAATTCATCACATAGCCATAAGGACAAGCCAGCCTCCCTCAGTAACAGCCCTCCCATGAAGATTTAGGGAAAGAGCTGGGGAAGAAGATGCTGTGTCAGGCTGGCAGCATGCAGAGAGGCAGCCAAGGCTCTGCTAATATGCCATGAACATACCACTGATTAAAAAAGACTGGTGAGTAGAGCAGGTTATTCTTCCTCCTACTTAGCAAATTGATCGATTTTCCAGAGAATGACAGCAGAGTAAAATCTTCTATTAACAAAACATGAATAGTCTGAGCTGTGTTTCTAACAACAGTCTGGAGCATTTGCAAAGGTTCAGGACAGGACAAAGAAAAAGTTTTACAGTTTGGCATCAGTCACTCCAGATAGTCATATATGAAAGAATATATTACGAGTGTATGAGAAGTTAGAAAGGAGATATAGCATTACATCTGCAGGGAAATACTTGGTACTGAAAGAGAAAAATGTTCCATTACAGTGGGAAGCCCCAAGGAAAGGATTTCAGGATAAAATTTCTTCTATACCATCACCCTAATAGCTCCAGAATGCAAATCACTTGCAGAGCCGGTGGTGAAGTTCATTTGCTTTCCAGTTGTGTTGCCTCTGCAAGATGCAAATGATCAATGAAGCTTCACAATAAAACTTGGAATGGTTAATAATGCAAAACAGACACAGGGTGAAGACAAAGCAATAATTTATATAGGCTTTATGAATGTCATATTTGTGGGAAAGATTTTCCTTAATTTTTCAAAGACAGCATGGTGAGAACTGATACTAGGTTTCTTATCCTGATCCTGATCTGAGCAAAATCTCTGAAAATTCAGTTTATGCAAGGGAAGGAGCTGTCACATATTGATGGCCTTTTTCTCTTGGTAAGACGTCTGTATCTCAGTAAATTCTGGAAATTAGGCAATATCATCCAGCTGTAGCTCCAGGACAGAGATCAGACTTGTGTTGCTCTGAGAGAGGAGCAGCTCTACTTTATCATCATCCAGCTGCAACAGCTTGGAGGCTTTTTTCATCAGAAATCTGAAAAGAAGCATGGCCCTTTTGGGGTGGAAACACGCTGCCTGTGCTCTCAGGGTCTCACAGGAATTCAGGCTGCTTAATTTCCAGCTCTAACCCCAATACCTCTGGTCACAGCAGCCATGCTCCATGACCTGCTGTTTTTAAATACACAGGTCTTTAAGCTGTGATTCACATATGGTGAAAAGGCCAATTTAAGCTTCCTTTTAAAGACAGACAATACCCAAATCAATGCTGGAAACCACCTGACTCTTGCCCAGGATACTCATCATTACTAAACGTGTTTGTTTCCTGGGCTGTTATTTTCCTAAAGCAAAACCTACCTTGCATTCTTAGCCTAGTTTCCTAAAGAGCTTTGCAGCCTATGAACCCTTTTTTTCCCTTCTATTTTTACAAGAAGCAAAACACTGGCAGCAGGTATGTCCATACCGGGAATTACTTTTCTCACTTGTTGTTATAACTGGTATTGTTTGAAATGAAAAGTTTCTTCAGAGTTCACAGTTTATTAGGCACTAGAGGAACTGCTTAGTTTCTTTCCTAACTTTTTTTGAAGGTCAGAAAGGTTTTTTGATATCTAACAGGCTGAAGCCTTTCAGATTCATCTCATGACACATTCAAATATACATCCCTTAACATCTAGCAAGGCAGGCCCTTCTACTGCAACCTTTTTGAAAGTCAGTAGGAAAGAACTAGAAGGTACAAATCTGATAATCCAAATTTGATTGACTCCCAGGATCAAGGAGCAACTTGTTTTACAGGACTTTATTTGGGAAATTTTTACTTTTAGGTTTAAAACTATTTTTCTCTTCCTTAAGAGGATGGGCAGCCTTGCTAAGATGAACAGAGCTCTTGCTTTGGCCAGTGTGTTTTTTCTCACTTGCTTTTGGGACTGAGCTTGTTCCTGTGCAACTGCTGATCCTGTGTGCTCACAGACACTGGGAGATGGACATTCAGCTGGCCCTGAGCCACAGTGAGTGAAGTCCATCTACTGTGCATTTGAAACTATCCTGAACAAAGAGGGGACAACCACAGCAACGCCCCTGTACTTCTCCTGGATCATCACAGTGTGTCACCCTTGCTCCACGTGTTGCTCTGCTGGGTTGCACTTGTAAGGAGCTGAAAAGTGGATGAACCAGCAGTGCAGGAAGGCAGTTATGTTGGAATCCGACCTTCCTCATTGCTGGCTGGCTTGTTCTCATTCAGCTCTTCCGCTTTCCAGGAGAATATGCAAACACTGGGCAAGAGTTCAAAAGTCCTTACACATGTTGGCCCTTCCTCATCCTCAAAAAATCCAAATAGTTTGGAAAAAATAGAAGGGAAAAAAAGAAAAAAAGCCTGCAGCATGTATTAAAGATTAGAAACTGTAGATTGCAAGCAAAGGGGCAAATATAGACACCATTAGCATATGACCATGACCCAAAAGAGTTGCCTGCAGTCCAGGTCACTTGCTGACACTGCTGCTTCTAGTTTGACCACAAAACAACCAGAATAAAAGAATCCGTTTCATCATGCAAACTAGACACAAATTTCATTTCAATGCATTGACAAACAGCAGAATTGTGAAGAAGAACTGTGACCACAGGGCAAGAGTTGCTTCACCAGCCCAATCTCCTCCTCTGGCTGGGTTTGCCCAGGGTGGAAATGCCCAGGACCCACTGAACCCAGCAGTGGGGACCAAGGCTGGGGCTTGTGGGCTAGGAGATCCAGCTCTGGGGGTTCCAGTATCATGGAGGGTGTGTCAAACTAGAAGCTGTGCCAGGGACATCACCAGGTAGCCCCAGCCCCAGCCCCAGCACACTTGTATTCTAGCAGCCAGTGAGTGCACACACAGGAGGAAAGCTGGGCTGGATGGGGGCTGGGAAAGATGGGGCCCTAGGGGTTTAAAGCCAGAGTGACAGCTGAGACCCTCAGGGCAGGGCACCGTCCCCAAGGCTGGGGGAAGAGGGGCTTGGGGCTCTCAGCGTGGCAGATGCCCAGAGAGGCTCTGGAGACATTCCAGGTGCCACCAGCCCCCCTGCTCCCTCCCAGCCAGACCTACTGAATGCACTCTCCCCCCACTTCCTCCAGGCCATGGGCCCAACAACAACTCTCATCCTGGCTCTGCTGGGCATCTTGCCCAGCCTGAAGGGGAAGCACCAGGTTGATGTGTCCACAGCCAAAGGGGTACAGGAGCACGAGGAATATCTGCATCAGGAGATGACTCGGCTCCTGCAGGAGATTGAGGGGAGCCAGTGGCACCATGGAAGCCCTGCTCTCTTCTGCACTGCAGCAGCAGTGGCTGCTTTGGGTCAGTGCAGCAGCCCTGGTTCTGGTTCTGCTTGCTACAGCTGCTGTCTGGTCAGGAGAAGAAAGCCTTAGGAGCCTCCTCAGTCGCTGACACTGTTCTGGCCTCCCAGAAGACACCTGTGAGGTTGGAATCAGGCTGATTGTGTGATGTTTGCCAGTGCTGAAGTCTCCAGTCAACGATTTATGATTCATTTGTGAATCCTCACAAGATTGAGACAAGCGTCTATATGGTGGCACTGATAATCTGCTAACAGCTCTTTGGTATAAGAAAATCCCATCAGTTGTTTTCTATTTTCCATGTGTCATCTTTTATTTCAGCCAGTTCCACCTCCCTGTCTCTCCTGTCGTAATGGATGTGTGAATCTGGAGATTTGCCCTTTTCCAGGAAAATCATTGTATTAGAAACAGCACTTGACGTGAAACCCAGGGGTGGGTACTTGGGCACAGAGAAACATCAGCACTGCAGATATAAGCAATGCAGACCCTAGGCTCCAGCACCACCTTCTTCCTGGCTTTTGGAATGTGTTGCTCCGCAGGCACTGTGCTGCTTGTTCCAGCAAAGCCGGAATGGCTCTCCAGGGAGCAACATCAGACTTCTGGAGCTGCAACTCCTGATTACTGCAACGCTTCCTGGTAGCAGGATATGAACTGCAGCAAGGGTGGAGCCAATGCCTCAAACCAGGGTCAAGATGTGCTCATGATTTCCTCTTAACCACCTCAGGGTGGTGTCTGGAGGAAGCTGTCCCTAGCTCCCCTCCCAGCCCTAAAACCATGCTGCTGAGATGACAAGGATAAGATGGTTTCCTCTTATGTCCTCTCTTCCTTCAGGAGGAGAACTCCTCAAGCCAGTGAAAGGAAAGGGTTTGGGCTGCCCATGTGAATACAGAAGAGCAACCTAAAGGTTTTAATTAAGAAATCCTAATTAAGAAATTTTTACTAAGGAAGGCTGCTGCTGTAATGGGAAGGTGTCTTAAAGGACAATCTGACTAATGCAGGGCATAACAAATGTCTGCAACAGCAAACAACAGCAAGAAGTCGATGAGCAAAGTCCCAGGCTGTATGACTCCATCCTTTAACCCCTTAGAGCTCACTGCTGGAGCAGGATCCCTGCTCCACTCCAGAATACACATCTCAGTGGAGAATTTTTGAGACACAGAGAAGGCGAACTCTGTCACAGAGCTCTCTGTGGCAGCAGCAAACCCAAACAGCCTTTCTGAGGAGAACTGAGCCCTTTCTGAGCCCTGCTCAGATTTAGTAATGAGTCTCACCCAAGGTCTGCGGCTCCACACCCCTGGTGGGGATGTGGGGGCATGCCACAAGGGGATGCTGTGGCCCTTGAGGGGATGTTGTGGCCATGGAGGGGATGCTGCACCACACAAAGAGTAACACACGAAGGGATGCTCACGAATTCTCATTGTGATTTCAGCCTCATAGGTGTCTTCTGGGAGACCAGAACAGCTGACTGTAAGCTGATGAAGATACTCCTGGAAATTCCCTTGCCTGCACAGCCACGGCGAGTAGGACCAGAGCTGCTGCAGAGCTCCAGCTCCGGGGCCTGCCTGCGCTTGGCAGAGAGTTGCCATGGCTACAAAGTGAGCTGCTTTGAGGGAGAAAAGATGAAATCTGTCCTGGCTGCCAGTCCATAGCTACCCTGGGAGCCGTGGCAGTGCCTTGTGCAGAGTGCACCGTTGCGGAATAAGCTCCGACGCCTCCAAAAGCCGCCGCCCATTCCAGGGCTTCCGGCTCCCAGGTGGTGCTGCATACGAACTTTGGAATAGGAAAGTGAAGTTATCCTGAGCTATTACAGGAATCCAGGAATCGAGGAAGAACTGAGCACTTTTTCCAACTTCAGTGTCGTTGGAGGGCTCTTGCCCCCATTCCCTGGCTAGCTGCTGGCACAGGAAGATCTGTGTCTGTCCCCACCATCTCCATCTCCTGGGCACCACTGAGCTGACACACAACAAGGGTGTCCTTGGGCCACATCCAGAGCTTTGTCTCACTCCCCAGCATGGCTTGGCAGGCTCACCATTCCCTCACTCCAAAGTGCACCTCTGCCTCAAGAAGGCTTTCTTAGCTCACTGCAGCCAGGAACTGAAAACATTGTGTTAGGGGTGAAGTGTGAGCTGCATGTTGAAATCTCTTGGTTGTGGATTAGTTTGCAGCTGCTTGTTCTGCCTCCAAAAAGAAGGAAAGAGAAAAAATGAAGTGCAAAACAAAGAAAGGGAAAAAGAAGAAAGAAGAGTAAGAGAAAAGGAAAAGAAGAAGGAAAAGAAACAAAAAGGAAGAGGAAGAGAAAAAGGGAAAAAAAGAAGGAAAAAAAATGGAGTAAAAATTTTTTAAAAATCAAGCAGATCCCATGCTTTCACCTGGTGGCACATATTTTAAGTGTTTCAAGAGAAAATAAGGAATGAATCAACAAACTAAGCACCATGACTATAATCTCTCTTCTGCCAGTTTGGGTCTAGTTTGCAATTAGTAGTAAGTGCATTAAAAAAAAAAATTAAAATTCAATAGACTCTGTATTACTGGCATTTCAGCTGTGTCCTCGCATGTATACTGGCAGAATACCCTGTGCATCAAATTTTCATTGCAGTCAGTTCTGAGGTTAGAACACTGATGCCTTTATTTGTAGCAGTGAACCATCACTGCTACAGTGCTGCCTTTTACCTGTTAAAACTGAAGTCTTAAAAAACAGGTGACAGAGTCCACAGCAGATTGCTCTCTCTCAGCTGTAAGAGGACTGATATTTTCCCCATGCGTCTCTCTCCACATGACCTGAGAACAGCCTGGACACCGATTTCACAGAATGGTTTTCATTTTTCCACATGTCCCAGCCCTGTTGCATCCTATCTCAAGCCCAGTGTGATGGCAATCCTTCACTTCCAGCTGCAGGATCCATCAGCCCATCTCTTTGGATGTGGCGAGTTCTAGTAACTCTTCACAGAAGCAAAAAAACTCACTGGCACATTCCCCATGGGCTTTGCAACAGATGAAGAATTGAAAAAAAATAGACCTTAAAAGTCTTTATTTTCCCCTGTAGCTTTAGGAAGCCAAATACCAGAGTTAAGTTATATTAAAAGGAGATTGCATAACTTTAAGATTCCTACCACTGTTTTCTTTGCCTCCTGTTCCAAAATTTATAGAAATAATGACCCAAACAATCTCAATGACAAGTGAAAACAAATTTAGGCAAGGCAAGATAATAACTAAAACTTTTGAGTTTTCAATCTCAGAAAGGATTAGTTTCTTAGGCAAAGAAAGATCACTTATCTTGAACAACATAAAGATAAAAGTTCTGCTGCACATGCAAGGGAAGTGTTCCACCCACAGGGCAGGAAAACATGCACCCCAATTTTCTGGCTAGCTCACTTTCAGGATGCCTCTCACCGCAAGAACTGGCACTGCCAGCATGGTTATTTCTGCCTTCATTCACTATTGAAGCTTTTAATTTATATTAACAAATTGGAGACTGAAGCTTGAGGATACTTTACTATTTGAGTTATTATTGCCTGTGTCTCCCCCCACATTTGCACCACAGGAATATAAAATGGCTTTACATGCAAATAACCGGACTTTTTCCCCACTTTTCCTTACATGTCACACCATACACAGAGCCTCACAGACAAGGCTCTCTACATGCTGCAGGAAAGCGGCCAAGACTGCCAACCTGATATCTTCACTTGTTTTTGTAACAAGTAGTTCTGCTGCAGAGGGGAAGACGGAGGTGTAAACTGTGGCAGCAGACGGGATGAAATAAGCCATAGGCAGGAAATGAGTCACAGTCCCAGAGGGGCAAAGGGAGTTCCCCAGAGAAGAGACATCAGAAGACAAAGCATGCTGTCCTCCTTGGGCACCCTGAAAAAGAGGAGACACAAACCAGGACAAAGTGTACCACTGGACAGGAGAACCCATCGTTATCATGGCACTGATGCTTGGAGCCATTTTGAGCTGTGAAAGGGCTGTGTAGGTCTAAGAATTTAAATTCCTCAGATTCTGTCTTTCTGCCACATCTTTCAGTATTTCTCAGTACAGTAGGGAGATGCTTGAGACTCACAAATGTGTAAAGAGTATCAGAAAAGAGAGCTGAATAATATAATTTAACCAAAGTAATGATGCTTAGTTGATGCTGTTTTGATTCCCAGGAATGGTAGAAACCAGGGTACACCACAGACCCTTTCTGGAGGACTTGGAGCTGAAGACACAAAAGCCTGTGTACAGCAAATATTAACCCAGGTACGAGTTACCTTGAATGAATCTGGGCTGCCAGTAGGACAATTCGAAGCATCCAGGAGCCATTAAAAAAAAAAAAAAAAAAAAAAAAGGTGAAAAGCACTGTGGTGAAATTTATTGGGCAAGGTCTAGAAATGTCTAACAGATATCTTCAGCTGTGAAAGACAAGAATATAACGTCTGGTACCTCCTGGGCGTGTGGTGTAGCTGATTTTGGGGTGTTTTACAGAGCCCTGGTCCACACGGTGAGGAAATGGAGAGGAGGGGAGGCAGCGCAGCCCCGCCGACAGGCGGGAGACCCCCTCAACAGCACAAGCACAGTAGTGCCCAATTTGCCCCAGACACGTCGTTTCTCTGCTCAGAAATTCGGATCCGAGCTAGAATGACTCTTAAGAAGCTTCCCGCACAGGATTTCTGGCAAGACAAACAAGAAAAACAGAGTACAAGCACAGTCTTGTCAACAGATCTGTGCAGCGGAGCCTGGCTTATCTGCAGAGTCAGGGTAGGGAAGGGAAAGTTCCAGCTTTAACAACCCAGCTCCCCCAGTCCGGGCACTGCTGCTGGTGAGTCACGCCTTGTGCGTCCCACAAAGAGCTGCTCTGTAAACACGGCAGACAGCGAGGAGCAGCGGGGAACGGCAGGATTGCGGTCAGAGGGAGGAAAATCACCCAGTAGCTAAGCACGCACTCCGCCCAACCCTGGGAACAGGGCGCCTGCCCCCAGAGATAAACCATTGTCCAAGCAAAGGGCTGCTCCCCGCCTCAGACTGCTGTCATCATTTCCCCAAGTCCTCCGACAGTGCTGTGGAATTCCCCTTCGCATTTTTTTTTTGTGGGCTGTACTTAATATTTCCCATCCCCAGAGGCGTCCCCATTCCCCAGGGATTCTTTCTTCGGAATGTGAAGCCAATCCCCCGGCTCTTGCTGCAAACCCACGCGGTTCGGCAGCAGGGGCAGAGAATGTGGAGAAAATGTCATCACAGCACAGATCCAGGCACGCTGGCACTGACCTATTTAAACTCTTTGTTCTTCACAAATTACCAGCCTGCTTGCAACCACTGGCAGCAGGTTTGGAATTTAAAAGGATCGGTTATCTTCTGGCAACAGTACACAATGCTGGTAGAGCTCTCCGGATCCATTTTTAAAAGGATAAAGTTGACATCATGATTTATCAAAATTTTCCCAACAGTGGTGTGAGAAACGACGCTCACTTAAAATTTTAAGGGTTTTATTAAACCTTAACAAGAATACAACAAAGGACTAAATAAGGAAAAAGTTTCAGCACTGGGAGCCTCCATGCAAGCCACATGCTCGGCTACTAAATTGATGTTCTGCCTTTTTATATCTTTAGCCCCTCCCCAAGTCTTGTCACTCCACTCTTCTTTCACTGTTCAGTGGTGGAGATCACTTTCTTACATCTTGATTGGATGTCTGGAGTTGCCGAAGTAACAAGCTGGCCCTCTCAAATGTCCTTGTTACTAAGAGCATCCTGTAATAACAATATATGGGCGAGGGGAGATACAATTATCATCTACAAAACTTCTCTTAACATATACATAATATTCACTCTTTAACTGTGAGAGTCAACTATCACATTACTCATCTATAACAGTGAGAAAGGGGATTTTCATAGGTGCAGGTATCTTAACTTAGCTCATGCAAAATACTCTTTCCACACTCTACTGTTGCAGAAATAATGTTTTTTGGACTTGATCTAAAACTCACTGAGTGGCAGTGGAAAGTCAATACTTGCAGTGAGGTTTGAAGCTGGTCCCTGGCAAGAACAAGTGACCACATTTCCTCCAGTTATGGTAAATTCTGAGTGGTGGAGGAGGATTTTGACTTCCTGGTGCCCCTAGTAGGTGAGCACTTGCACTCACGCTGTGTTATTTGCAAAAATACCATCTTACTGGCAGGATGTCTTTATTTTCTCATTCGAGGCCATTATTTCTGCCACATTTAATTACTGCACAGTAATTATTTAGCTTATAATTGTAATATGTATTTTGGTGATTTGTGTCATTATGTCAGGAAAATTAATTCACAAAACACCTGAGAGATACAGGTTTCCCGTAAAAATTTAATGTATAACCCCGCCTTTAAAGTTTTTTGTTTGGTTTGTGTCTTTCATTTTTCAGTGTCTGGTTTTGTGTATCAGCTCCCCCCCACACTTTGCTTGTAGAGACAAATGCTTCTAGTTTGTTTGTAAAGACAAGTTAGTTACTCCTATCAATGATTTCATGATGTATTTTTTTTAAAACCTTTTACCGTAAGTTGCTGGCTATTACTGTAAGTTACTACTGTGTATTTTTATCACTATGTAATTGTCTTAGAAAATTATTGACTACTTTTGTATGGGGAAACAGCTGCTTATTTGGACTTAGACCTCAAGCCCAGAAAACAGATTGCAACCCCCTGAGAGACTGCCCACAAAAAGGGCAGAAACCAAAGTAGAGACGGATGTGTCAGTGGAGCAGAGACTCCACACATCCCCAGCACTGCTTTGGTCGTACCTTATTAACGAACAATAAATTGTCTTGATTGATTTACCAATTTGATTGTGATGGATTATTTATAACAAGGGGGACCTAGAAGGCCAAAAGATTCTCTGCCTAGTTTTCCTGTGTGCTTCCTGTGATGTTTGATCCAAGGCAGCAGTAGAGCTCTGTGTCTCAAAGCCGCATTCTGGAGCATGACCAATGTGTTTGGATTCTTGGAGCCACACTGGGCATTTTAGCCCCCAGTGTTCCACCTGGCAGTGCTGGTTGCGTAGCATTGATGGCCTCCAGCTCAGCATGGAATGCACCTGTGGAAGAGCAATTGCCACTGCTGGATATTGGCCTTGCTGTAGAGAAAATTATTTGGGAGATCAGGAGATCCCTGCCTGAAAGGTCTCCCTCTGCTCAGGTAACCCCATTGGAGAGGAATGAAAGAGGCTGGACTGATAGCTTTTGAATGTTGTTGCATGGCTTCTTGGAAGGAAAGGCTTCTTGAAGGTAATTTATTTCATTATTATTTAGTTATTTAATTATTCTTGGTCGAGCAAGATTTCCAAAAGAAGAGGATGAAAAAGTCTCCCCCCTTAGAGACGAGAGGTGTGAGCCTGTGTTGGCCAAGTTTGGGTGCTCCTTTTTCTGGGAAGAATCCCTAGTGCAGGGGTATTTGAAGTGATGCTTTGTAGGTTCTGACAGGCTTTGTTGATGGGAAAGAAAAGAGTGTTTGGAGAATTGCCACTGAAGGCAAAGGGTCCCGTGCAGGGAGGGGCGTGTGAGAGGTGCCTCCGTTCCAGCAGCAGATGTGGGCTCTGCCTCTTTTGGGTTGGAAGGCCAAAGCAAAGCAAGGGCTGGGCTGCAGCTGCTGCTGCTGTGTGAGCCCTGCCGAGTGGGCAGGCACTCCTAGAGCCGTGTGTGGGGATGGGCTGGAGTTCTCTGTCCTTTTGTTTGACAGATTCCATCTTTGGATTAGGAATCCCGTTTGTCTTAACTCTGGCTTCTTCCCAGACTTGCCTGGAGTGTCTGTGTTGGCACAGGCCTTTTTGCAGATTCTTATACATGTTGGCCAAAGAATGTCTCTCTTTCTATTGATGTGCTCACCCCACTGCCAGCAGTACATTTATGATTGAGGAAGGGCAGACTCAAAATGAGGAGTGGGATTTTTTGGATTTACCAGTGTCTTATTCTCAAGTGGGATGTCTTTTGTCTTCTATAAACTCACACATAGCAGCTTTCAAAAGCATTTTATTCCATAATAAAAGGAAACACTGCAGGCTCTGAACCATCTTCAGAATCTTTAGGATTCTGTTGGATGGGTTATTGCAGAAGAGATGAATATTCTGGAACTGGTCATAGTGAGAATATCTTTCTGTCTAAAGATAATTTGCAGGTGCTTAATGTTGAGCATTTACTTCCTCAGTAGAATAGAAACACTACTTGGTTGTGTGGCTTTTCATGTCTTTNCATCTTCAGAATCTTTAGGATTCTGTTGGATGGGTTATTGCAGAAGAGATGAATATTCTGGAACTGGTCATAGTGAGAATATCTTTCTGTCTAAAGATAATTTGCAGGTGCTTAATGTTGAGCATTTACTTCCTCAGTAGAATA